>JAVGVS010000853.1:0-42500 GCA_032718565.1 Distichodus sexfasciatus
CTCTCAGCAACATTAAGCTGGAATTAGTTCAGTATTGTAGCATTCAGTTCTCCAAAGAACCTTAAACAGCTGTACATCATGAGAAGGTTCTCCAGAGCACTAATGAAGAAGCAGTTTTCCTTAGAGTCTGACAAGTTTACCAGATGCATAAAGTTTGCCACAACCCTCATGTGTATGTGAGAATATGACCAAATTTGCCAAAGGTTAAATGTACAATAAACACTAACAACGTTCCATATGCAAGGGGGAGAGGAGGGAGAGGAGGGAGGACGAGAGAGAGAGAGAATATGAGAAAGACAAAGAGTGAGGGATTACGAGAAGAAGCGAAGGAGAGAGGAGAAGGAATGAGAGAAGGAGGGAGAGAGAGATGGATGGAGAGAGAGAAAAAAAGGGAGGGAGGAGGGAGAGGTGACCGAGAAAGAGTGAGGGAGAGAGAGCTAATGAAAGAGAGAGAGAGAGGAGGGAGGTAGAGATGGAGAGGGAGAATGATGGAATGGAGAACAAGGATCTTCTGAGAGGGTTTCTGACCTTTATATACACAGATAAAATGTTAACAGATGGAGATCTAAGAGTGTGTGTGTGTGTACGTATGTGTGTATGTATGTGTGTGTACATGTGTGTGTGTGTACGTGTGTGTGTGTGTACGTGTGTGTGTGTGTGTTTCAGTATTTGTGAAGGTCAAGCTGCTATAGTTAAACTGGGGAATAAAAACAGATGAAGTGGCCGTGTCCCCGAACCTGCTGGGAAACACACACACACACACCACATTACACACACACACCGAGCTGTGAGAGCTGTGCCTCGCTTGCTTTTCCCGTCTCTCCTCACCGCAGGAAGGGTTATGATTGGCAGGACGCTGAGATTTCTCTCTCTGCTGGACACCTACACTCTCACACACCACTTCAGTGTCCAAACGTCAGCATGTCTAGGGAGTGAGTGTGTGAGAGAACGTGTGTGTCACATTAAACTCGGCTCAGTGCTGGAACCTGAACCGCATTACATCAGCTCATCCGTCTATCATGGTGTGTGTGTGAGGATGACGTAAGCGTGTGTGAGAATGATGTGTGTGTGTGTGTGTGTTGAACACCTCTAAAGCCAAAATGTAAAGGTTAAATGCAGGGTTCCCACGGGTCCTTGAAAGTTTGTGAATCTGAACAAATAAGTTCAAGGCCCTGGAAAGTTTTTGAACACATTTTGTCCCAACATCTTCTATGCCATTCACAGTCTTTTATTGAATTTGCATCTAAAATTGTTCATTGATAACATATTCAGCGGTAGCAGTAGGTAAATGCCGCCGCGTGTGGTCCTTGAATTTGAGGATATTGATCCTGGAAAGTCCTTGAATTTGATGTTAACTAAGGTGTGGGAACCCTGTAAATGGCTTCTTTCCTTGTTAAGTGATCAGGGGTGTGCTGAGATGTTGTAATATTTCTGGTGGAGGTGAAGAGCTGAAATAGTAAACTGTTGTTTTTGTGCTAAAATTCTGAGTGTGCCGTGGAACCTTCAGCAGCAAATCTGGCGTCTGTACACGCTCAACTCCACCTTCACGCTCGCTCCACCTACAGTATATATGTGGTAACACAGCAGTCAGTCACAGGCTTGGAGGAAGCTGATTGTCTGATCTGGTCTCCAGTCAGGTGTGTAATCTGGTTGAAGTTGATCTAGTGAACAGCAACACACACGTTTCCAGTACGACAGCAGAAGCAGCAACAGGAAGACGAGTTGTGTGTTATGTGGAGATGTTGGGTGTGATGTGTTCAGCAGTATCCTAGTCTAACTGTATCTGTTAATGTTCCTACACCTGCTCATTTGTCATTAATGTTGCTGAGGTGTTGACAGCTAATTGCTGATCATTGCCAGTGGGCAGTTGGCAGTGTAACGGGGACGTTTGCCCTAGGGCTGGGTATCGTTGCTGATTTCCTGAATCGATTCGATTTCGATTAACAAGGTCATGATCCGATTCAATTCTCGATTCGATTCGATTTCTTTGCGTCAATACTAGTTTTGCTTGGTTATAAAATAACTTGTTTTAAAACCGAAGTGTTGCCAAACATCGGCCTTTAGGCCAGACGGTGATTTGAGCGGAGCAGCTTCAGCCATGGCTCTGTTTGGTTTGGGTTTCGCCGCTCTCACGTTATTATAGCTCTCCTTGCGCGGTCGCAAGAAGTAGTGCATAGCCGCAGGAAAAGATCGATCCGCCAGTTTTTGAATTGATATCGTATTTTTCGAACGAGAATCGATATTGATCGGTGAATCGATTTTTTGAACCCAGCCCTAGCTTGCCCTATGTTTGGAAGGTCACCGGTTCAAATCTCAGCACCAGTAAATGTACCACTGGGGTACTCATGAGCGATACCGATATTGTAAATGTGGATATCTGCTGATACCGATACGAATCCGATACAGTCCATAGAACGGCCCGATGCCACCCATACCCGATCCAGCCGTTTGAGCCGTTATCGAACCGACACCCATCCACATATCGGATCGGCTACATCTCTAGTTCTTATTCCACCTCAGACCACCTGACTGAACACACACTTCAACCTATTTCCACCTGCACTCGTCTTTTACTCACTCACATCATCCCTCCTTCTTTCACCTTCACCTCAGTGCAGTCTGATCACAGTCTTTCTACTGGAGCAGTCACGTGTCACAGCTACAGAACTTCAGCACCACACTGGTGTTCTCTTGTGGAAATGCAGCTCTGGTTTATAATCAGCTACTTTTACAGCAATCTAGACTCTGGTGAAAGGAGTAGATATTGAGAGGAATAGATAGCACTTGCTTTTTTGTTGCCTTGAGTAACATTTCATTAATGTACAGTACCTCTACAGGAGTGGATCTGACTTCATTATGACGTTTACTTAGTGAGTATTTATTAAGTATTTGAGCAGTTAATGGGTGGATGCAGGTGGTGAACGGTGACATCATTATGAGATATTGATTTTAGATTCTAATTTTCTCTCCTGTAGTTTTAGTCTGAAGTTTGTGATAAGACGGAGGTTTTATCTGTCCCTGACTCTAACTTCACAGCGCTTAGTTCTCCCCCTTCTCTCTCTCTCTCTCTCTCTCTGTATTTGCACAACATTTTCTCCCTCCACTATCTGTAAGATTTTCTTCGTTCTCTTCTCTTTAGCGCCTCTCTTTGATTCCTCATTATTATTCCGACTCGCAGGACTCCTTTGAGTTTTGAGCTCTTAAAATTGCTAATAAAGAGAGAAAGTCGGCGGCCCACAATTACCTTCATGCTAATCGCACTGCGCTAATTGGGAGCTACAGGCTTTCACTTCCGATTAAGCACACTGGCGTTTGTAGACAGTGATGCATCTCTCTTTGATGCTGTCATGCTTTTATACACACACACACACACACATTCAAAGAAGTAGAAGAGAGTGTGGGTCCAGGAGGTACTGCTAATATTTCAGTGTTAAGAGTGGTGTTAAGAGTGATCATAGAGAGAGTGTTACGAGTGATCAAACACACACACACACACACACACACAGACCTGGTGGGAGTGAGTGAGGTGTCATTCATAATGGCTGCACAATGCATCAGAAGACTGACAGATTTATTAATAAAAAGACAAGCTCCATATACTCTCTCTCTCTCTCTCTCTCTCTGTCTCCGGCTCTTGAGAAATACAGAACAAAAACAAGCCTCATGTCATTAATCTTGACAGACTTTAATCAGGCACAAGGGGAGAGAATGAATTCATTAGTACGGCAACAAAAACTTACAGGGGAACGCACATCAGTCCATTCATCCATACATCCACCCAATCATCTCTCCATTAATCAATCAACCCATTAATCCATCCATCCATCCGTCTGTCAGTCCATCAATTAATCCATCCATCCGTCCATCCATCCAGTCATTTATTGGCCCATAAATCCATCAGTTAAGTCATCCATCAGTTGATTCTTCTATCCGTTAAAACCGAATCGTATCAAATCATGATTCATGCATTCGTTTCAAAATCCATTCATGACCCTAACCCTAACCTACATCTGATTCAGGGTGATATACTGTTGATCTCCACACTCACATGGGAAAAGTAACTCAACACAGCAATCTGGAAACAAATCCATCTGTGTATTGAATCGTGAATGGATTTTCAATCAAATTGTGAGGCCAAGAATTGGAATTGAATTGAATCGTGATATTTTCTGAATCGTGCACCATTACTATCCATCCACCCACCCATCCATCCAGCCATCTGTACCTCAATCCATCCATTAATACATCCATTAATCAGTCCATCCTTCCATCCGTTTATCAGTCCATCGATCTGATCCGTTTATCAGTCATCCACCCATTTATCAATCACTCAATCCATTCATCTGTCCATTAACCCATCAATCAATCAAACTATCAATCCATACATCCATCAATCCATCCATTAATTAGTCCATCCTTCCATCCGTTTATCAGTCCATCGATCTGTCAATTAATCCATTCATCCATCAGTTCATCCATCCATTTATCAATCAATCAATCCATTCATCTGTCCATTAACCCATCAATCAATCAAACCATCAATTCATACATCCTCTCTTCCATTCATCAATCAATCCATCTGTCCATTAATCCATCAATCAATCAAATCATCAGTCCATACATTCATCAGTCCATCCATTAATACATCTATTAATCAGTCCATCCTTCTATCTGTTTATCAGTCCATCAATCTTTGAATTAATCCATTCATCCATCAGTTCATCCGCCCATTTATCAATCACTCAATCCATTCATCTGTCCATTAACCCATCATTCCATACATCCATCAATCCATACATCCACCCCCAGCTGTCAGGTAAATGTTATGTAGTTCTTTTGTGATCAGAAGAAAATAAGCGATCTCTCTCTCTCTCTCTCTCTCTTCTGAGAAATGGCTAAAACAAGTCCGGTGTCATCAGTCTGGACAGGCTGTAATCATGCAGATGCGAGGAGGGATTAATTAGTGCTGCAGCAGGATGGTCCAGAGGAGATGTAGTTGCTGCAGGTCTTTAAGTTACATGTGATATGGGGCAGAGGAGAAAGAGAAAGAGGACAGTAGGGAGTCTGGGATTTACAAAGGTGGAAGAATGGATAGATGACTAACTCTTTAGAAATACTTTCATTTATTTATTTATTTATTTTTGTATTGTTATTTTTCATGCGTGTCATTTCACTCTTACTGCAGTCTGCTGGTGTCACCTGACAGCTACTCTACATTAGTTAATCAAAAGAGTATCTGTATTTTAGTAAACATTTTTATAAAAGCTTAAGCTGAACTTCAACGTAGACAAATGTATTTAAGGTATTACTTTGTGTTATTGTTAAAATGTAGAATAAAACTGTTTGTGGAGTAATATTTAATTTCTAAATATTTCTAATCACACGCACAAACTAATGCTATAAAAATTACTCAAGTTGATGTACTTTTACTATAATGACATTTTACTTGGAGTAAAACAAATCAATAATCATAAGCTTTAATCTCTTCTTCATTAAAAGCTGTATTTTTAAGCAGCGTCATTATTTCAACTCCTCATGAAAGGTTTAACGTGATGTGCAAGAGACATGCAAGAGAACGTCTTCATATTTTACTACAGCACTTTAAAGGAGATGATGATGAAAAGATGATGCTGCTGGAATTATTATTATCTCCAAACCCACATCCTCATCTTCATCTCCATCCATCACTCCGTCCATCAATCACTCCATCCATCACTCCATCCATCCATCACTCCATCCATCACTCCATCCATCAAACAATCACTCCATCCATCCATCACTCCATCCATCCATCACTCCATCCATCAAACAATCACTCCATCCATCACTCCATCCATCCATCACTCCATCCATCACTCCATCCATCAAACAATCACTCCATCCATCACTCCATCCATCAATCACTCCATCCATCACTCCATCCATCCATCACTCCATCCATCACTCCATCCATCAAACAATCACTCCATCCATCAGCAGTGCTGCTGCTTCACAGTGAGATGGTCCTGGGTTCGATCCCCTGGTTGGCCGTATGGTCTGTGTGGAGTTTGCTCTCCCCGTGTTCGTGTGGGTTTTCCCCGAGTGCTCCGGCATGTAATATAGGTTAACTGGTGACTCTAAATTAGCCCCGTAACGTGTGAGTGTGTGTGTGATTGTGTGGGTGTGTGTGTCCTGCGGTGTGTTGGTGTCTGCCCAGAGTTGGTCCCTGCCTGGCTCCCGTAAGTTCCCGGGATGTTCTCTGGGCCCTCTGCGACCCCATTTGGAATTAAGCAGCTCAGATAATGACTGAATGAATGAATCCATCCAGTTAATCTCTCTCTCTTTCTCTGTGTTTTCTTCCTTTCTTTATTCCTCTCTCTCTCTCTTTCTCTCTTTCACCTGCACATACAGGAAGTGAGAGGTCGACTGACCAGGGAGTGTGTGTTTGTGTGAGCCGGAGACGTGTTTGCACCGCATGTTTAAGTGTCAAACGTCTTTTTCACCTTCACCACTCACTCTTCTGTTCTGCTCTACATTTCTCCTCCTCCTCCTCCTCCTCCATCTCATTTTGTGATCAGTATAAAGTTGAGATGAAGGCGGGTCAGTGTTCCGGCCCATCCAATTAAAACCTGGAATAAAATGCTTGTTAAGCAACAGGATAATTACCTTCTGGAGTGAAGCCTCTACACGACGAGCTCACTTACAGGGCTGGACGATATCACCACAAATCAATATCACGATGATTTTACCTCAATTACGATTAATCACAATATGATAATATATTAATAACATTTGATATTTGAGTTTGGGTTTTGCCCTTAAAATTCACTGATAAGATGTTGTACAGTAAATTTGTTCAAATGTTAAAGCTGGAATCAATTTTTCTAATGTAAAAATAACAGACGGAAAAATACAGACGTGGTAGCAGGCTGGACGGGGAACTGAATTTTTAAAGTTTTAACTGAATTTTTAGAAAGCATTAACAGAATGATTTGAAACAACTGACGTGCAGGATTAGGTTTTTTAGAGGTTCTGAAAGTCACTTTTGATTCATGTTCAAGGTTCGAGGTTGTTTATCAGCAGCAGCAGCTTTAAACATCGGGGCAGTCGGTAGTGTAACGGTTGGACAGTTCACGACGTGATCACGAAGGACCCGTAAAGGTACCACTGAGGTACTCATGTGCAAGGTACCGTCCCCAATCACTGCTCGACAGGCTAAAGCTGACCACTTCTCCTTCACGGATGGGTCAGCGGTGACGTGGTTGTGATGCACTGTGTGCTGTGCTGTGTTCACAAATAATCACTCACTTAAATTCATGCTGCATTACGACAGCTGACAGCGCTGCAGAAAGTTTTGGGTTCGATAGAGAATGTTGGGGAATAAATGATGATTGTAGGCTTTTGGTGGTCGCTGGATCTGAGTGTGGAATTAAGTATTGACGCGTCCGGCCAGCCGGAATGGCTCCTTGTTTACCCGCAGAAACCCTTAATATTCATTTATTGGACAAACAGCCATTTGTTTCAATTCATTTCTCCTTTAGCCCCGCTGCCCTGCACGGCTGTGATTGGGAAACGTGCCCCGGAGATTACAGCCCCTCTGCTGTTAGATCAAGTGATGCTGCTGAATTTAACAGCTTTTAACAACGATTTGTCAGAGTCAATAAAGAGACCAATTTGTTCAGCATGCCGAATAAACTTTTATAAGAACTCTCATCACGGGATTGACTTCAGTAGTGCAGCAGTACACGGCTCGTGTGAGCTCACATTCACTAAGTGAGGCAAACACACAGTTTAGTAGTTAACCATGTTTCACGTGTGCAGCAGAGTTGAGCGTAAAGACAAGAGATGTTGCTGGTGAACGTGCAGCACAAAATAACTCCATACATTTTAAGACAGAAGGCGCGGGCCATATAAAATCCCACCCCAGACTCTGAACTCTGGAAATATCAATGCAAATTTAAGCATCAGGCCGAAACTGAAAACTTGAACAAAAAGCAGTTATCAGCTGATTCCGATATAATTTCAATTTTATTGCACAACTCGTACACTTTATATTAATTGTAGTGATCAATGATCAACTATTAAACTATTAAAGTTTTAAATTTGTGCTTGAAACACTAAAATAATTATATATTGTTATGGCCCCCCCAGACTTTGGCCATGACAGGCCCTTTGACTTTGCTAAGCGGCCAGCAGATGCCACCGTTTCAGTTGTATTTAGTTCTGTCTTGTGTCTCCTGTCTGTCATGTCCATGTCCCGCCTTCCGAGTGTGTCCTATTGGTTGATCACGGTTTATTAGTGTCCTCACCTGGTTGCTGTTTGTTTCAGTCCTGCTCCTAGTTTTCATTGGTTAACCCTTTATTGGTTTATCATGCTGATTTTCTGATAGCTTTCTGATTGGTTTCCCTTCATTTAATAGATCCAGCCCCTCGTTTCTGTTCCCTGATAAAAGTTTATCTTTTCCCTATTGTCTCGGTCGGTCCACCCTCACTCTACCCTCCCCGTGTCAGCGTGCTGTTCATGGTTTTTCCCAAGAAGATGAAGAGTATTTTTGTTTGTGGCCCTCGTGCCGGTTTATGTTAGAGTTTTCCAATAAAGTGCTTGCTAAGTGTACCTTGCCTGTTGTCATGCGGACGCACACCATGACATATATTTATACTGTATATAAAATGTTAAATCAGCAAATGATAATGTCTCATTTTGATCACTGGCTCCTGAACTGAACTGAACAGAAATCATATCAAGGCTTTTATATATCGGCAGATGTAGAATCGTTGTCAGCTGAACTGATATCGCAACGGTGCGTGGAGTTTACACCCTGCTCAGCGATGGGACACTGTGCATCTGAGAAATGTTTGCCACTTCACTGTAAAAGCTGTTTGGTTTTTATAAGGGTTAGCAGCGGTTCCAAATTTAGCGTCAACCCCAATTAGCCCGAATACAGGGATTTTTGGCAGCGTCAATAACACACACACATACACACAGCCTGACGTACACACAGCCCAAGTGAACAGCCGTGAATAAAAGGGAAGCTTTTCCACTTGCCACTTTGATTCAGCATGTTTATGATTTATAATAAAGCGAGGAGGTGAAATGAAAGAGTGAAAGCCAAGCGTTTTCCACACGTGACAACCTCAACCTCTATCACAAAGACCTGGATGAAAACACCATCACACTCCATTCTGTAGGGAAGAAGAGAACATCTGCAGTCCTTCACACGAGAGAGAGAGAGAGAGAGAGAGAGAGAGAGAGAGAGAGAGAGAGACGAAGGGAGAGATGAGAGGGAAAGCAAGAGGGGTGAGAAGGGAGGAAGAGAGAAAGATGGAGAAAATATGTGTGAGAAGGAAAGAGTGAGAGAAAGACAGAGGACAAGAGAGAATGGGAGAGAGAACGACATGTGAGAAAGGGAGAGAGAGAGAAGGAGAAAGAGAGATGGTGAAAAGATGTGGCAGAAGGAGAGCGTGAGAGAAGGAGAGAGGGATAGAGAGAGAAAAGAAAAATGTGAGAGAGAAACAGAGGACGAGAAAGAAAGAGTGAGGGAAGGAGAGTGTGAGAGATAAAGGGAGGGAGAGAGAACAAGAAAGGGGAAAAAGGGAGAAGAAGCGTGAGATGAGAGGGAGAGAGATAGGAAGAGAGTGATAGATACAGTATAAGGGTAAGAGAAAGAAAGCATGAGAGAATAACAGAGAAAGAGGGAGGAAGAGAGAGAGGCGAAAGAGAAAGAGAGAGAAATAATGAGAGGTAGAGAGAAGGGAACAAGGAGAAAGGGTGAAGAAAGAGAGAGGGATGAGGAGAGAGACAGAGATAAATGAGTAAATTGCTGATGTCAGACATGTAGGCAGGAAGTCAGATGCTGAAGATAAAGACCAAAAATACACTTCACACACACACATTCTAGTATTTATCACGTTGTGGGGACACATTTCAGTCATGCTTTGTGGGGACATCAAACTGCTGAGGACTACACTCTTCACACACATTCTGGCATTTATCGCATTGTTGGGACATGTCTCTTAATCATGCGTTATGGGGGCTCCACTTTCCTCAGGTCTTCTATACTTCACACATACACATTCTAGTATTTATCATGTTGTGGGGACACATCTCAGTCATGTTTTGTGGGGACACCACTTTCCTGAGGTCTTACTTTCTTCAAACACACACACACACACACATTCTAGTATTTATCATGTTGTGGGGACACATCTCAGTCATGTTTTGTGGGAACACCACTTTCCTGAGGTCTTACTTTCTTCAAACACACACACACACATTCTAGTATTTATCACGTTGTCGGGACACATCTCAGTCATGTTTTGTGGGGACACCACTTTCCTGAGGTCTTACTTTCTTCACACACACACACATGCACACACACACACACACAGAGACATTCTTGTACCTCTCATATTGTTTGGACAACTCTCGAGGTCATGCTTTGTGGGGACATCAAGTGGCTGAGGACTACACTCTTCACACACACATTCTGGCATTTATAACATTGTTGGGACGCGTCTCTTAATCATGCTTTGTGGGGACTCCACTTTCCTCAGGTCTTCTATACTTCACACACACGCATACACAAACACACACATTCTAGTATTTATCACGTTGTGGGGACACATCTCAGTCATGCTTTGTGGGGACACCACTTTCCTGAGGTCTTACTTTCTTCAAACACACATACACACACACACATTCTTGTACCTCTCATATTGTTTGGGCACGTCTCTAAGTCATGCTTTGTGGGGACACCAAATGGCAGAGGACTACACTCTTCACACACACATTCTAGTATTTATCACATTGTGGGGACACATCTCTTAATCGTGCTTTATGGGGACTCCACTTCCCTCAGACCTTCTATACTTCACACACACACAAACACACACAAAGAGAGTTAATTACAGAGTACCATATGGAATTACTACACATTCATTAGTAACTCTATCAGCCCTGTTTTACACCACAGTGCTGTACAGCACACGCTCCAGGCTTACAATGGGGATCATTTATCACCACACACACATACACACACACACACACATATACACACACACTCGAACACACACATATACACACACAAAGCCTGAAGGGTTTAGAAGGAAAATAAAACACAGCAGAAAAGCACATTCATTTTCACAAAACCGAGCCTTCAGGGCCTGCTTTTGTTCTGATGAAGAGCCTTAAAATAAAGCCAGAAGAAGAGAGATGAAGGAGTGTGTGTGTGTCTGTGGAGCTGGACGCTGGACCACACTGCAGTCTCAAAGTGCACAGTACACACTCAAATAAACACACTCCCTATGGGCTGTTTAAGCCGTTTTAGCTTTAACACACACACACACACACAGTGCTGCTCTGAATATTTTATAACTCGTCCCAAATAGGACTGCTGAGCTGATCCTCTCAGACCCAACCAAACCACACAACAATAGCTAGAAACACACACACACCCCTAAACCTCATCTTAACCTGAGTAACACAAAGCAAACCACTTTTATTTTCTCAAATCAGACCTGAAACTGAACTAGAAACGTAATCAAAAATGTCCCCACAATGCCTAACAACCAATCTCACAGTTTACTGTTTTAGGTCCTCACAAACACAAACACTCGTATGTGTAGGGTCTCAGTCCTCCAGGACGTGGTCATCTTGAGTTCTTTTCAGCTTCTTCAGTTCTAAACATCCGATGTGGAGTTGCAGGTATCTGTCCTCTAGGGGGGTGGTCACCTTGAAGTGGTCGTTCACACACACGGTCGTCCACTGAGTTGTTAGGGTCACACACATGGGGCAAGGTGTGAGTTGATGGTTTCATCCGAGCCGAGGTGTGAACCATTAGCATGTGGTCTGTTTAAATGCACTTTACATTTGTTTTGTGTTTTGTTCATTTGTTTTTCAGCCTTTGGATTTGTGTTGTGACCTTTGTCTTCTGTTGATCCTGTCACTGCTCCCCCAGTTCCTGTTTGGCTCCAACTCCAGTTCTGGTGATGTGTTTGGTTCAGTATTTAGTACCATGTTTGGTTTAATCAGTTAGTTTATTGTTCATCATCTTCAGTTGAGTTATTTTCATGTTTAGATGCGTCTTTCTCTTTTGTGTCTGGTGACCCACTGCTGCTCTACCCGCCTTGCTGTGCTTTATTTTACACATTGTTCCCACAAAAGAAGAGAGTTTTCAGTGGTGGTTTTGTGGACATCAAGTCTTGTTATTTTTCAGTGTTTCAATAAAGGAACTGATCCACTTGGACTCTTCTCTTTGATTTTGTGTGCTCCAAGCGCTTCGGCAACGCCGTTACCTGGCAACACCTTATACAGTAGGACGTCAAAGCGTGCATTCCTTCATGGTACGGTCCAACAGCTCCACATCGCTCTCTTTCACACACACCCACACACACTCTCTCTCCTGCATAAACCTGTCTTATTTACATGTTCAGCTTTTATTCTTCCATCACAATTATTCATCCTTCATTATACAGGCAGTCTCCCTGGAGCTACTTGGGGTTAAAGGTCTTACTCAGGGTCCCAGTGGTGGTGGCAGCGCTGAACCCTCCAGAAACAAGCATTGTACCACAACACACACACACACACACTCCACCGTGTTTGTTTTTGTCCTTTTCTCCACTTCCAGCTCGTGGCTTTTGCTCTAACAGCAGGGGTGGAGTGTGTGTTGACTGGGGAAAGTGACAGAGAGCTTAAGTGTGTGCACTTTAACATCAGTGTGACCGTAAACAGATTCATTACACCAACACACACACACACACACACACACACACTGCTAAATGAGTCCATTATCCTACGTCCCGGTCCAAATTCTCTCCTCCCTCCACTCAAGCGCGTAATTGACAGAAAGTAAACAAGTTTTTGCCTAATTCACAACGCTTCAGAAGGCAAATTAGTTTGGATGGCGCGTGAGTCCGTTTGATTAGCGGCGGGACGGAGAGGCGGGGGAATACAAAGCACCTGTTTCACACACACACACATATACACACACACACACAACACACACACTGAGAAAAGCTTTCACACAGCCTGGCTGCAGGGTTTCTGATTTATTACACCAGCCTCAACTTTGCTCTATACACACACACATGCACAGATACACACACATGCACAGATACACATGCATGCATGCTTACACAGAGACCAATGCAGAATGCACAAACACACGTAAGGATACACATTGTTTAGAGGCACCCACACACACACGCAAGAAGAACACGCACATGCACAGATGCACATACACACACTTGATGGACACAGTCTTGTTTAGATACACACATGTATACACACAGGAAGCACATGCACATGCACTGACACACACATTTACGGACACAAACACACACATGCATAGATGTATACACATGCACAAACACACATACATGTATGCATACACACGGAAGCACAGAAGCACATGCATGCACACACACACACTTTTGCAGACATACACGCACATGCAGGAATCACACAGACACCCACACACGGACACACATACAAGCATCCACACACCCACACACAAACACACTCATGTGCACACACACACACATATATACACACTGTGGTGCATTTTGCTACATTCCTAATTTGTGTTATAAACCTGTAAATGCTAATATTGCATAGTTATTATATCATATTTCATCCGTTGTTATAACAGTGACGTGTAGGAGTGTAACAACCCTCACACATAGAAAGTGTTTTATATCAGGTTTATAAAGGAGTTGTATTTTTCCTTTCTACTGCGGTGGTCAGCATGTGGTCAGCAGGGTGTGCAGGGCCAGCGGGGCTTCAGTTTCACACTCGTTACAGATATCAGACATTAAACCACTGCACGGACCCCACAGCCTCGTATTCTCTCGCGCGCTCTGGAACTGTGGCGTGGTTTTATAGCAGCCAGCAGGCGTCTCAACTGCACAGTGGGGACACTGACAGGCATTATGGGATATATGAGCTGCTGGCGTTATGGCCCACTTCCATTTAGAGCGCACAAGTGTGTGTCCTCCGGGTCCGTGGTCCATGTGTGTGAGAGGGAGAGAGCGTGAGTGTGTGTGTGTGTGTAAGCAGTAAGCAGGTATTGAGGTGGAACTGTGTGTAGCCTCAGGGCCGTCTCACTCTGTGTCCTGGATAAAATTGCTTGTGTGTGAGGAGTGTGTGTGCGTGTGTGTGTGGGCTGATGAGATCTGAACAAATGAATGTGTGTGTGAGCAAAGCGGTGTGTGAGGCGGTGGAAATGGTGGGTTTTCTCTGCTTTCTGCAGCAGGAGGTTGGTGTTTTGAGGCAGTGTGTAGGATGCAGGTGGAACTGCTCCAGACAGTCTTGAGCTGAAAAGGCGAGCCGCCGGTGCGTGAATATGTGTGTGTGTGTGTTTACATGTGTGTGAACATGGTGGTCTCTCTCTCTCTTGCTGCCCTACACTCATTGGTACCTTTACTGGTCCAGAACTTGAACCAGTGGGCCTCTGATCTCAGGGCCAACTCCATAGCTGGCCCATGAGTACCTCAGTGGTACCTTTACCGGTCTGGGACGTGAGCCGCCAACCTTCCAATCACAGGTCCAACTCCCATATGTTACACTACACCTTCACCATGAGTACCTCAGCGGTACCTTCACCTGGTCCAGGACTTGAACCGGCGATCCTCCCATCACGGGGCCAACTTCCTAACCATTACGTTATCAGCTGGGTTCATCGGTCAGGTCCTGAGTGTGCAGGTGTGTTTATGTGCTTGTAGATGGAGGAGAGATTGAGATGAGAGACGGTGAGGAGAGAGAGAGGTGACGGAGGAGAGGAGGAGGAGTGTAAAACAGAGATGCTTTCATCCTTAGTGTTCCTGCCTCTCAGTCTGTCACAGTGAGTGGGGATACACAAGTGAACATATGGTCCTCTCTCTCTCACACACCACACATACACGGTGGAATAAACCGCCCCTGGAGTATTCCTGAAGAAGGTGTGGGAGATGGAGGGAGAGCACTGCAGCACCACAAATCTCTTTCTTAATTACAAAACCAGTAAGAATCAAGCAGTGCAGCGTTGACGTCTTTACTCGTTTGCTCCAATTAACCGTTTGAATGTTTACTTCAAAGAATCCAGGCTTCGTTTAGGGGCTCGGAAATTTGCTTTCATCAACATACAGTTCCATTCCAGTTCAGAATTAACAAACGTGTTGCTTTATTGCTTTTTTGCTCCAGAGACTTTAGAGAATTGTCTTGTGCACTGAGCTAGCTAATTATGTTGTGTATATACAGGAATATACCATCACTTCAGAATTGTATTGGACTTTAATTACTTTCTTTAAGTCATCGACTGTCACGCGCACTCCAATCACGTGACCGGCACGGGGACCCGGAAGTAGTTGGCGAGATCGGGGTAGTATAAAAGGAGATTTTTTCTCGTGGCTCACCGCTCAAGCATTGAGTCCTGGATGGTTAACCCAAATGTGAATAATTAGGCGAACCACGCGAGTTGATCTAAGAACTCTCTCACATGAAGAGTTAAGATTCCCGCCGGAATCTGCGTTCTAAAGGACACACACTCAATTGAAGAGATAACCAAATAACTGGAGTTGATCGTCATCGGAGTTGGGCTGGTGACTCAATGACTGAGTGGTGAGCCGCGAGAAAAAGCCTCCTTTTATACTTCCCTGATCGCGCCGACTACTTCTGGGTCCTCGCGCCAGTCACGTGATTGGAGTATGTGTGACAGTGACATCAAAGTGACGCTTAGATTTGCCCGATTTTTCCAGATGATATTTGATGATGCGTTTGTTGTACGTGGGAAAGGTAGCGCTTGTGCCAGGCATGTCCACCGTCCGAGGTGACTCACAGAAACCAGATTTTGCTTGTGAAAGTTCCACTGAATTTACAGAAAATGCACTAAATTGTGATGTATATGGTTGGGATATGAAATGCCTTATCGGGGTATGAGATTGTGGTCATATTGCTCAACGAGACGGAAGGTGAAAGTAACAGAACAAGCAAAGCAAGCCAGGGCTCAGTGTTGTGGTGACATGGACCACTGGAGGTGATGTTAAGAGTGTACATAGTGTTGTATGAGTGTGTTTCATTTTGCTGTGCAACATTGCCAAAACAGAATTACTGTAAATGCTACATCGCTTTAAAAGCAGCTGAGATGTTAGCTAAGTTTGTAGCACTTAAAGAGAGATTGTGAAGCAGCTTGGAACTGGATGAGATCAGACCGTGCTCAATCCACTTCATCTCTCTGCTTGAGTCTGAGTCTGACACTAGCCTTGCTCACTGTGTTCCACGTCTGCTTTAGACTGGTATAAAGGCGTGTTTGTGTTGATGATGAAATGTTGTTTGACAGATCCTCACTGGAACCGTAAAGCAGCTCTTATGTCTCCTCAGCCTTTTGTCAGTCTGACGGGTGGAACTCACATGTTTTTAAGCCTCGTCTTTTCCCGGCGTGTGATGAAATGGGAGTTTAAACCATGAGCCAACATTAGAGGCGGCATCAGGACATGAGGATCTTCTGACTGGTTTAGATGTGTGTGTTAAGTCTTCAGCCACTCCTGGGTTATTTAGCGTTTGGTAGGAAAATGAGATGTGATTTACTGCAGCGGTACAAACAGACATGTAAACAAGAGGCCTGGGCTTTAGGACACAAAATATCAAGAAATGAGATGTGACTCAAGACTGTACTCTCTTCCACTGCACTAGTGCCAATGAAGTTCTGGTACTCGCACCTCATTTGGAACAAGTGCCGTACTTTTCCACTAAAGAGAAGTCGTGCCCATGCCACCAAATTAGAGAGAGGGGGAAAGAAAGATTTGAAATGGAGAGGGAGGGAGAGAGGGAGGGATAGGAGGAACAATACAGGGAGAGAGGGATGTAATGGGAAAAGGAGGATAAAGGAAGAGAGAAGGAGGAGAGAGAGAGAGATGCAGTTGGTAAAGAAAAGTAATGGCACAATGTTCCTAAAGCTGAGAAGCGCTCTGTCTAAAGCCTTCCATTCATACTCTCTGTCCATCTCTCCAGGTTTAACTACAGATCTACTCACTATCTCACCTCTAATGGCTTTTATGAGTTCCTCAACTGGTTTGATGAGCGAGCATGGTACCCACTGGGACGCATCGTCGGGGGAACGGTGAGTATACACACACACACACACACTTGTCAGGATATGAGCATGATGGGGACTTGTTAGATGTGTTACACACCGCTGGTCCAGGGCAGGGAGCGTGCACAGCTACCAGGCTAACAACACACCTCAGAATCAGAATCAGAATCAGAAAACTTTATTTATCCACAAGGAAATTGCACACACGTGAAACTGAATAAAATAGAGCAATCTTTTAATTTTCAATAAGTGGAGGAATAAAAGACGGCGAGTCAAGAAAAGGAATAAAACAATACTAACCCTACTTTCTACACTGCAAAAAATCAGTGTCAGAAAATAAGAAAAAGAAAGGGATAATAAGAAAGAAAGTTCCAGAATCAAGCAAGATTATTTGCCAATATAGTGATAAAATTTTTCTTGTAAAGATCTCCTAAAACAAGAAAAAAAAATCTTTCCATTTTTCCATGGTTTTAGCTTTAATATTCTTAAAATAAGCAAAATTGTCATGAATTTCTTAACTTGTAGTGGAGAACAGGAGAACCTGACCGTTCTCTTAATTAAATATCTTATTTCATTTTGAGAAGTTCTTATAATCAGTAAATTTTTCTTAATAATTGTAGCCAACGTTTCCTAAAATGAGATTATTTATCTTACACATACAAGTGTAGTCAAGTCAGTTATTCTTAAAATAAAAAAAAAACAAGATCTATTTTTTCTTTTTAAGATTTTCTAGCTTGTTAAGATTTCATATTTCATGCAGTGTAATCTAAAACCTCAGGGCAGGCTAACTAGGCTAACTGACCCTTATAAACTTAGCGTTGACGCCCGGCTGCTGCACCTAGTGCGTCTACACTGGTGTTTAACTAAATCCTCTGCTCTATAGCGCAGATAGACCAGTGGGAATAATAACATATAATATAATATAATCTACAACCTTTAACAATCACCTCTCACAAGTGCCGCCATTACAACAAAACGCACACCAGAGTAACACAGCATCCGCATGGGGGACAGCATATACACCAGGTCACCGCGTCCTTCCATTCCAGCACATTCAGAAACGTCAGCCGCCGCCCCATCCAACTTCTGATTCACCGGTCAGTTTGTCAGTCATCATTACTGTGACGTCACCAGCTCCACCCGGGACACACCTAGCGTTTAAAACACAAGCACACACACACATGCCCTCTATAGGGACGTAACAGATGTTAATCCTCAAGTAACGGCTATGTTGCAGTGATTAACTTTGTGCGAACTTCACAGTCATGCACGCCTTTATTATTTCAATATTATTTATCATCTTACATTTATCATTTTAATATAATATTAATATATTTCCAGTTGCTTGGTTGCAGCAACAGCTGCGTTGCTGATCTTAGTCCTCGTCTTGTTCCTAACGTAACACACTTTGACCTGCATTTTTCATGTATGAATGAGGATACATAAAGGTTACTGTTACCAGCCTGTAGAGACACATAATTTATATATTTAAAAATAAAATATCTTCAGGAAATGCATATTAGACTTCTTTTGGTTGCATTATCATTCTTTTTGGAATATTATTTGATCAAATTGGCAGATAATTTGGCTGGAATAAGATTTAACAGCAATCATTTTACACTATTTAAATAACAAATATAACAAAAAATTTGTGGAAGTGTTTTGTTAAAAGAATCTGTTGATAACTTTTATTTTTGCAAAAAGTGTGCATTCATTGATATGCTTTAATTGTAGTTGCTTTATTCTTTGTTTTAGAATTTTATCTCTGCTTCTGTACTTTTCTTACAATATCATTTAAGTTGTTCTGTGTAAATTTGTTTAAATGTTGTGAGAGCTGAGACAGCTGAGCTTATGTGTAAAGGTTAGTGAGATTTTGCAGCTTTCTCCCACGCTGAAATATGTTTTTTAAAAGATGTTTCAAAAAATGTTGTTAAAACTTTTTATATGAATCGTCACTGGCCGCTCGGATGGCCATGTTTTATTACTAACTTCCTGCTTTTTATATCCTCAACTCTAACCTGAGCATTTCATCAAAAATATTTGTGCAACTTTAATGTTTATAGGAATAAACAGCGGTGTTTGGTGGCCACCTTACATGGGCCTGAGATTGCTCTCCGTTTAGTACTTTTATTGAACAAACACAACATGAAGCAAACACCAACTAGACTACGAATCTAACACAGCTTTATCTTTCATTTACACTTTGACATTTACAACTTTTGTGTTGTATTATGTGTATATATATATTTATATGTGTGTGTGTGTGTTGCAGGTGTACCCGGGGTTAATGGTGACTGCAGGTGTGATCCACTACGTGTTGAACGCGCTGCATGTGACGGTGCACATCCGTGACGTGTGTGTGTTCGTGGCACCGGTGTTCAGCGGGCTGACTGCCGTGTCCACCTTCCTGCTGACGAGAGCATTGTGGGGGCAGAGCGCTGCCCTGCTGGCCGCCTGCTTCATCGCCATCGCGCCCGGATACATCTCACGCTCTGTCGCAGGATCCTTCGATAACGAGGGCATCGCCATCTTCGCCCTGCAGTTCACATACTACCTGTGGGTTAGTCACACACGCATACACACACTCACACACTTACACAAGTCCAATACAAGCTTGAACCCCCTCCCACACGTCCTGAGGATCCTGCTGCTGCTTATGTGTTAGAGGTGTTGAAATTAATCGCATAATCCATGCGCCATGATGCAGACCTGGATCTGTAAGAATGCAGTGGCAGACCATAATCGATTATATTGGGGGGGTTTCCACCGGTGCTCCGCTGCCCCCCAGTGCTTTGTGGTGGTATTGCAGGTGGACTACTGCTTAGTCTGAGTGGTGGTTCCCGGGACAGAGGCGGATGAAACCCCTGGATTATATCATAATGACGCTGCTTGGTGATTTTCTGGCTGCGGCATAAAAATTCTTCTGAAAAAGAACGTCATGGTAGTGACTATGTCTGCATGATCTGTGATCCATGTACAATCAGCGTGCAGGGTGAAGTATTGTAGAATAACTGATGGGATGCATTGTGATGTATCGAGATATCATATCCAATCCCATCGTTAACCTGATAATCGTAATTGAAACAAATCGTTAGACCAGTGAAGGTTCACATCTCTATTGCGCATGCTTTCCTGCTTGCCCTCTGCTCCTTTACTACCTGAAGATGGCGCCTCTCATTTGGGCTCCAATGCTACAGCATGTACGCCTGGTTTGGAACATCGTGATCCCAACAGTGACCTATGTGAGTGAGATGTGGAAGCTTCTTGCGGAAGCTGGATGTGTTCCACCTTCACTGCCTGCATCGTATCCTGAAGATCAGTTAACTGGATCACATAACTTGCGAGGAGGTTTATTGCCATGCTAACACCCAACCACTCTCAGAGATCGACACCGAACGTTGGCTTCGTTTGGCATTTCCACATCCTGCACCTCCCCAGGCACCGGTTACCAAAGACAGCAATCCTGTGATGGATTGCTGGTGGAAGGTCAACGTAAACGAGGACGACTGAAGAGTATGTGGCAAAGAACATTCATGGATGACCTCCAAGCAGTTGGTATTTCGTTGGACGAACCAGAGAAAGCAGCCGCTGATCATGTCCGCCGGAGATCTCTCGTTATCCTTTTAAGGTCAACGTAAACGAGGACGACTGAAGAGTATGTGGCGAAGAACATTCATGGATGACCTCCAAGCAGTTGGTATTTCATTGGACGAACCAGAGAAAGCAACCACTGATCATGTCCGCCGGAGATCTCTCGTTATCCTTTTTGCCGAACGAATCGAGGACCACAGAGTCCACTTCCCTTTAAGTGATTCTGCCCCATGCTCCATTGCAAACAAAAGTTTTCCTATCTTGGCCAACTCATCTGATGATAATAACTACAGTGAACTCATATCATCCCCCAATAAAAGAGTGCCTTGTTCCAGTTCTTGTTTATCACGGTTGAGAAGCTGGGATCAGGTAAATGTTTTCTTAATTCCCTGCATCTGGGTTGCTTGTCTTGCTCTGATTAGCATGTTTCTTCAAGCAGACACACCAATATTGTTTGTTGTAGCAAGCCTGGCAAACAGAAATGGATTGTCATCATGTATGCCAACTTCCTGCCATTTTTCAGTCATGTCTTTTGTGCACTCAAGAAGTAATAGCACCTTATTTTCACATGTCGCGAACCTGTGGTTGTTTTTGGACTGGGTTTCCTTACTCCATTGCAAACCATCTTGGCCACCTGAAGCATTATGGCTGGCGCTAATAATTGCAGTGGACTTTTATGTCACTTCACGTGAAATGAGTGACTCATTCCAGTTTGGATTCTCAAGGTTGAGAAGCTGGAATGAGGTAGCAAATTGCTTTATTCATCAGTCCCTGCAGAATTTCGCAGGTTTTTTTTTTTTTGAGATTGTTGCAGCCTAAAAGGCAAAAAAATTGCAAAAAACATGCAGGAGCAAATCAAGAGAGCAAACTTGCAGAATTGATTTTCCCACTTTATAATGATTCTTTAACAATGAAGGAACAAAAATTATTTTTATTAATCATTAATCATTTAGATATTTTTAAAGGTAAATGTGAGGCATTTTTGTCACACATTTCCTGTGTCCTCTAAACGTAACAAGAAAGTGAGTTCACTGACGTGGCTCAATGTTGCACAAGAAACATGAATGATTGAAGTTGAGCGGTAGTAATGGATTTGCGGGGGTTGGCTGAATTTGCGTTAATAGTTGTGTTCGCAACATCGTGACATCCTGGAGAGTCTGATTAATTGTGTGCAGCAGTCACACCAACAAATATTGCTTGTTGTAGCAAACATGGCAAACAGAAATGGGTTGTCATTGTGTGCCATTTTTCAATCATGAAATCAAGAGAGGCTTTGTGTGCTCAGGAGGTGGACTGTACGGTTCTCGGGATGGCACCTTCAATCATTGTCGTTTCCCACAAAACGTTGAGCCAAACGTCAGCAAACTCACTTCCTTGTTTTGTTTAGAAGACGCAGGAAACGTGATAAAAACACCACACATTTACGTTCAAAAATAACTAATTGATTACTGGTTAATAAAAAGAATAGTTCATTTCATCTTAATTACACGGTGATGATGATGATGATGATGATGATGATGGTGATGATGATGATGGTGATGATGATAACACAGACTGATGGAGGTGAAAATGGAATGTAGTCTAAAGGGAGCGTGTGTTTGGGGGTTTCGGGACAAGCTCAGGAAGCCCCATTTGGAAGGGAGATGGGGTGTGTGTATGTGTGTGTGTGTGTGTATGTGTGTGTGTGTGTGTGTGTGTGTGTATGTGTGTGTGTGTGTGTGTGTTGGGGGGAGGGGGAATCCTCATTGTCTCTCTGCAACTGTCCTTGGCCTTGATGTGTCTCAGTTCTTCACCTTCACTGCATATACAAATATGCGAGTGTGTATGTGTGTGTGTCTGTGACAGTAGTTTATTTTTTATGCATGTTATTGCCTGCGGTTAATATATTCAGAGCCTTTTACATTATTTAGAGTCATGCTTTCACTCTCACACAAACACAACCCTACATACCACAAAGATTCTTACTTACACAAACACACACACACATACACAACCCTACATACCACAAAGATTCTTACTTACACAAACACACACACACATAAACAACCCTACATACCACAAAGATTCTTACTTACACAAACACACACGCATACACAACCCCTACATGCCACAAAGATTCTTACTTACACAAACACACACACACACATAAACAACCCCATACCACAAAAGATTCTTACTTGCACAAGACACACACACAAACACAACCTACATACCACAGATTCTTATACACAAACACACACACACATACCTGACCCTACATACCTAAAAGATTCTTACTTACACAAACACACACACACATAAACAACCCTACACATGCCACAAAGATTCTTCCTTACACAAAGACACACACACATACCTGACCCTACATACAAAGATTCACTTACACAAACACACACACATACTGAAACCTACATGCACAAAGTTCTTACTAACACAAACACACAGCCTACATACCACAAGATTCTTACTTACACAAACACACACATACACAAACCTACCATACAAAGATTCTTACTTACACAAACACACACCTTCTACATACTACAAGATTCTTCCTTACCTGGCTTTACACACACATACCCCACAACCCTACATGCCACAGATTCTTACTTATGCAAGTACACACACACACACATACACAACCCTACATACACAAAAGATTCTTACTTACTGTGGCTTACACACAAACACCTGACCTACATACAAGATTCTTGCTTACACAACACACACACACACATACACAACCCTACATGCTACAAAGATTCTTACTTACACAAGCCACACACACACATAAACAACCCTACATACCACAAAGATTCTTACTTACACAAAGACACACACACATACACAACCCTACATGCCACAAAGATTCTTACTTACACAAACACACACACACATAAGCAACCCTACATGCCACAGATTCTTACTTACACAAGACACACACACAAACACAGCCCTACATACCACAAAGATTCTTTACTTACACAGAAACACACACACACACATACACAACCCTACATACCACAAGATTCTTGCTTACACAAACACACACACACATAAACAACCCTACATACCACAAGATTCTTACTTACACAAGACACACACACACACTGCAACCCTCTACATACTACAAAGATTCTTACTTACACAAACACACACATACACAAACCTACATGCTGCAAAGATTCTTACCCTAACACAAACACACACACAACCCTGCATACCACAAAAGATTCTTTACTTACACAAACACACACACACATACACAAACCTACATACCACAAGGTCTTTACTTACACAAACACACACACACAACCCTACATACCACAAAGATTCTTACTTGCAAACACACACACACATACACAACCCTACATACTGCAAGATTCTTACCTTGTAAAACACACACATACACAACCCTACATACTACAAAGATTGCCCTTGCACAAACACACACAAACACACACAAACCCTACATACCACAAGATTCTTACTTACACAAACACACACAACCCTACATACCACAAAGATTCTTACTTACACAAACACACACAAACACACACAACCCTACATACCACAAAGATTCTTACTTACACAAACACACACACACAACCCTACATGCCACAAGATTCTTATACACAAACACACAAAACACACACAACCCTACATACCCACAAAGATTCTTCTTACACAAACACACACTGAAACACACACAACCCTACATGCCACAAGATTCTTGCTTACACAAACACACACACTGCACAACCCTACATACCACAAAATTCTTACTTACACAAACACACACACACATACACAACCCTACATACCACAAAGATTCTTGCTTACACAAACACACACACACATACCCCAACCCTACATACCACAAAATTCTTACTTACACAAACACACAAAACACACACACAACCTACATACAAGATTCTTGCTAACACAAACACACACACACAACCCTACATACCACAAAGATTCTTGCCCACTGGCTTTTTGCACACACACACACAAACCTACATACCACAAGATTCTTACTTACACAAACACACACACACACAACCCTACATGCCACAAAAGATTCTTAGTGCAAACACACAAAAACCACACACAACCTACATACCACAAAGATTCTTGCTTATGCAAACACACACAAACCTACATACCACAAAGTTCTTACTTACACAAACACACACACAACCTACATACCAAGGTGCTTACTTACAAACACACACACACAACCCTACATACCACAAAATTCTTACGGCTTTAAACACACAACCCTACATACCACAAAGATTCTTGCTTACAAACACACTGGCTTTAACCCTACATACCCACCAAAGATTCTTGCTTACACACAAACACACTGACACAACCCTACATACCACAAAGATTCTTGCTTACACAACACACAAACACAACCTACATACCACAAAAGATTCTTACTAACACAAACACACACACACACAACCCTACATGCCACAAGATTCTTTACTTACACAAACACACACACACACACACACAACCCTACATATACCAAGATTCTTTACTTACACAAACACACACACACACACAACCCTACATACAAGATTCTTGCTTACAACACACACACACAACCCTACACCACCACAAGATTCTTACTTACACACAAACACACACAACCCTAAATACCAAAGATTCTTGCTTACACAACCACACAACGATACATGCCACAAAGATTCTTACTTACACAAACACACACACACACACACACACAAATACATACAAAGATTCTTACTTACACAAACACACACAACCCTACATACCACAATTCTTAACACAAACACACACAACCTACATACCACAAAGATTCTTACTTACACAAACACACACACACATACAAACCTACATACCACAAAATTCTTACTTGCACAAACACACACACACAACCCTACATACCTGGAGTTCTTACTTACAAACACACACACACATACACACAACCCTACATGCCACAAAAAGATTGCATATGCAAACACACACACACATACACAACCCTACATGCTACAAATTCTTGCCCACTAGCACACAAACACACACAACCCTACATGCCTAAGATTCTTACTTCACACAAACACACACACACACAACCCTACATACCACAAAGATTCTTACTTACACAAACACACACACATAAACAACCTACATGCAAGATTCTTGCCTGGTTTTACATACACAACCTACATGCCACAAGATTCTTGCTTACCTGAAACACACACACATAAACAACCTACATACAGATTATTGCTTACACAAAGACACACACACAAACACAACCCTACATACCACAGATTCTTACTTACACAAACACACACACACATACACAACCCTACATACCACAAAGATTCTTACTTACTGTACACACACACATAAACAACCCTACATACCACAAAGATTCTTGCTTACACAAGACACACACATACACAACCCCTACATACCACAAGATTCTTGCTTACACAAACACACACACATGCAAGAAACCACACATGCCACAAAGATTCAAACACCTAACACAAACACACACAACCCTACATGCAAAAGATTCTTGCTTACACAAACACACACACACATGCCTGAAACCTACCACCACAAGATTCTTGCTTACACAAAGAAACACACAACCTACATACAAACAGATACAGACACAACACACACTAACATACAACCCTACATACCACAAGATTCTATTGCTTATACAAACACACACACACCTGACCCTACATACCACAAGATTCTTGCTTACACAAACACACTATTTTACCTGACCTACATACTACAAGGGATTCTTGCACCCACACAAACACACACACACATGCACAACCCTACATACCACAAAGATTCTTGCTTACACAAACACACACAAACACCTGACCCTACATACCACACAAAGATTCTTGCTTACTGTTTTTACACACAACCTACATGCCACAAAAGATTCTTGCCACACAGAAGCACACAAAAAACACACACACAACCCTACATATACAAAGATTCTTACTTACACAAACACACACAAACACACAACCCCTACATACCACAAAAGATTCTTCTTCTGAAACACACACACACACATACACACAACCCTACATACCACAAAAGATTCTTACTTACACAAACACACACACACATACAACCTACATGCCACAAAGATTCTTCTGCACAGGAACTTCACACACATACACAACCCTACATGCCACAAAGATTCTTACTTACACAGCTTTAAAAAGCTTTTACAACCTACATGTACAAGATTCTTGCCTAACACAAACACACACAACCCTGCATGCCACAAAGATTCTTATACAAGCTTACACACACACACACACAAACCTACATACCACAAAGATTCTTACTTACACAAACACACACACAGCCCTACATACCACAAAAGATTTAATTACTGGCTTACACAAAACACACACAACCTACATACAAGATTCTTACTTATACAACCACACAAACCTACATACTTACAAAGATTCTTACTTACACAAACACACACAGCCTACATACCAAAAGATTCTTGTACCTGAAACACACACAACCCTACATACCACAAGATTCTTACTTACACAAACACACACACAACCCTACATGCCACAAAGTTCTTCTTACAAACACACACACAAACATACCACACAACCCTACATGCCACAAGATTCTTGCTTACACAAACACACACACAAACACACAACCTACATACCACAAGATTCTTACTTACACAAACACACACAAACACAACTTCATACCACAAAGATTCTTCACTAACACCAGTACACACACACACACAACCCTACATGCCACAAGATTCTTGCCCTGGCTTACACACACACACACACAGCCCTACATACCACAAGATTTCTTATACACAAACACACACACACACACACACACACAGCCTACATGCCTGAGATTCTTGCCTGAAACACACACAACCTACATACTACAAAATTCTTACTTACACAAACACACACAACCCTAAATACCACAAAGATTCTTGCTTACAAGCTTACTGTGATACATATGCAAAAGATTCTTGCTTACAACACACACACACACACACACACACACACACAAACCTACATGCCACAAAATTCTTACACAAACACACACAACCTACATACCACAAGATTCTTTTGACACAAACACACTGACCCTACATACCACAAGATTCTTGCCCACACAAGCTTACACACACACACACAACCCTACATACCACAAAGATTCTTACTTACAAGCTTATTTGCCTGACCCTACATACCTGATTCTTACCTTTTTAAACACACACACACACACACAACCTACATACCACAAGATTCTTACTTACTGAAACACACACACACACAACCCTACATACCACAAAGATTCTATCTTACACAAACACACACACACACAACCCTACATACCACTAAAAAGATTCTTACTTACACAAACACACACCACACAACCCTACATACCACAAAAGATTCTTACTTACACAAACACACACAAACACAACCTACATACCACAAGATTCTTGCCCACAAACACACACACACATACACAACCCTACATACCACAAAGATTCTTGCTTATACAAACACACACATACACAACCCTACATACCACAAAGATTCTTATATATGACACACACACACATACAGCCCTACATACCACAAAAGATTCTTACTTACACAAAAACCCCACACACACATACACAAACCTACATGCCACAAGATTCTTACCCACACAAGCACACACAAACACAACCTACATACTACAAAGATTCTTGCTTACACAAACACACACACACATACAACCTACATACCACCGAGATTCTTATATACAGACACACACACATACCCTGAACCCTACATACCACAAAAGATTCTGCTTATACAAGCCACACACACACATACACAAACCTACATGCCACAAAAGATTCTTACTAACACAAACACACACACAACCCTACATACCACAAAGATTCTTACTTACCAGCTTGCCACACACACATACACAAACCTACATGCTGCAAGATTCTTACTAACACAAGCACACACACAACCCTACATGCCACAAGATTCTTGCTTACTGCTTACACACACACACACTGCACAAACCTACACTTTACAAAGATTCTTCTTACTGAAACACACACACACAACCCTACATGCCACAAGATTCTTGCCACACAAACACACCACACACATACACAACCCTACATACCACAAAAGATTCTTATATACAACACACACACACATACACACAACCCTACATACACAAAAGATTCTTATACACAAACACACACAAACACACACAACCCTACATACAAAGATTCTTACTTACACAACACACACACACACGCATACACAACCTACATACCACAAAGATTCTTGCTTACACAAACACACTGAACACACACAACCCTACATACCACAAGATTCTTACTTGCACAAGCCACACACACACAACCTACATACTACAAAGATTCTTACTTACACAAACACACAAAACACACACACACAACCCTACATACCACAAAAGATTCTTACTTACACAAGCACACACAAACACACAACCCTACATACCTGAATTCTTGCTTACACAAACACACACACATACACAACCCTACATGCCACAAAATTAACACTTACACAAACACACACACACATACACAACCCTACATGCCACAAGATTCTTGCTTACAAACACACACACACACACAAACCTCATACCACAAAGATTCTTGCTTACTACAAACACACAAAACACACACAACCCTACATGCCTAAAGGTTAACACTAACACAAACACACAACCCTACATACCACAAAGATTCTTGCTTAAGAAACACACACACAAAACCTACCTGAGATTCTTGCTTGCAAACACACACACACAACCACCATACCCACAAAGATTCTTAATTACACAACCCACACAAGCACACACACAACCCTACATACACAAAATTCTTGCTTATGCAAACACACACAAACCTACATACCCACCAAAGATTCTTGCTTACACAAACACACACACACAACCTACATACCAGATTCTTACTTACTGACACACACACAACCCTACATACCACAAGATTCTTGACACAAACACACACAACCCTACATACCACAAAAGATTCTTACTTACAAACACACACAAACACACACACAACCCTACATACCACAAAGATTCTTGCTTACACCAAACACACACAAACACACACAACCTACATACCACAAAAGATTCTTTACTTACACAACACAAACACAACCCTACATACCACAAAGATTCTTACTAACACAAGCACACACACACACAACCCTACATGCCACAGATTCTTACTTTTAAACACACACACACACACACAACCCTACATGCCACAAAAGATTCTTACCCAAACACACACACAACCTACATACCACAGATTCTTGCTTACACAAACACACACAAACACACACAACCTAAAATACCACAAAAGATTCTTGCTTACACAAACACACCTGTGTGATACATACCACAAAATTCTTACTTACACAAACACACACACACACACACACAAACCTACATACACAAAGATTCTTTACTTACACAAACACACACAAACACACACACAACCCTACATACCACAAATTCTTACTGACACAAACACACACAACCCACATGCCACAGATTCTTGCCTGACACACACACAACCCTACATACCACAAAGATTCTTGCTTACAAACACACACACACACAACCCTACATACCACAAAAGATTCTTGCCACACAAACACACACACACAACCCACATGCCACAAGATTCTTACTTACACAAGCACACACACACAACCCTACATACCACAAAGATTCTTACTTACAAACACACACACACAACCCTACATACTGCAAAATTCTTACTAACACAGAAACACACACAAACACACACAACCCTACATACTACAAAGATTCTTGCCCACACAAACACACACAAGCTTACACACAACCCTACATACCACAAGATTCTTGCCTTACTGGCTTACACAAACACACACAACCCTACATATACAAGATTCTTGCTCACACAAACACACACACACACACACAACCCTACATACCACAAAGATTCTTACTTACACAAACACACACAAACACACACAACCCTACATGCCACAAAGATTCTTACTTACACAAGCACACCTGGCTTTGCACACAACCTACATACCACAGATTCATGCCCACACACACACCAAACACACAGCCCTACATACCACAAGATTCTTATTTACACAAACACACAACGATACATGCCACAAAGATTCTTACTTACACAAGCACACACACACACACACACAAACCTACATACCACAAGATTCTTATACATGAAACACACACAACCGATACATACCACAAGGGGTTCTTGCTTACACAAACACACACACACACACAGCCTACATACCACAAAGATTCTTTAAACATACACACACACACAGCCCTACATACCACAAAAGATTCTTACTTACACAAACACACACAAACACACAACCCTACATACCACAAAGATTCTTGCTTACACAAACACACACACACAGCCTACATACCACAAGATTCTTACTTACACAAACACACACAACCCTACATGCCACAAAAGATTCTTGCTTACACAAACACACAGCCCTACATGCCACAAGATTCTTGCCACACAAACACACACAAACACACACAACCTACATGCAAAGTTCTTAGTGCACACAAAGAAACACACAACCTACATACAAACAGATACAGACACAACACACACACACAACCCTACATACCACAAGATTCTTACTTACACAAACACACAAACACACCTGACCTACATGCAAGATTCTTGCCACACAAACACATGCACACACAACCTACATGCCACAAAGATTCTTGCCTGGCTGCCACACACACACACACACAACCCTCGCCACCACAAAGATTCTTACTTACACAACACACACAACCCTACATGCCACAAGATTCTTGCTTACACAAACACACACGGCCTACATGCCACAAGATTCTTACTTACACACAGGCTTACACACACACAGCCCTACATGTACCACAAAGATTCTTGCCACACAAGTACCTAGGCTTTGTCTACATGCCACAAGATTCTTGCCACACAAACACACACACACAGCCCTACACGCCTGCAAAGTTCTTACTTACACAAACACACAACCTACATACCACAAAAAGATTCTTACTTACACAAACACACTGAAACCCCACACACACAACCCTACATACCACAAAGATTCTTACTTACACAAACACACACAACCCTACATACCACAAAGGTTCTTACTTACACAAACACACACAAACACACACAATCCTACATACCGTAAAGATTCTTGCAGGCACAAACCACACACAACCCTACATACCACAAAAGATTCTTACTAACACAAACACACAACCCTACATACCACAAAGGTGCCTAACACAAACACACACACCCTGTATTTTCTGGTGCCCCGTTACCTGGTTTTTCCCTACACCTGTGTCTGTTTTTGTTCTCCGCTTGTTTCCTCCTAATAAACTCTTTTGTTCACCCTGCACCAGTGCGTCTTCTGTCCTAAGTTCATTGGCGCCATGAGCTATGTCCTGTATATGTAAATGCACAAATGCTCTCCTAGGCTGGACGCTGTTTAAAAGAAATTTTACAAATATATTCATTAAAACAAATGCTGGGTAAAAATGACAATTAATTGCACATTTATTATACAACCTTGTATTAATCACAATTTTAGTTTTTTATTTGTTACACACTTTATCTGGCTAGGGCAGCCTTGGTGTGATATGTTGAAGATATAATGCTGTTATTCAACAATTGTTTTATCGTGTTTTACAGAATAAACAGAAATTCTGTGTTACAGGATGTTTCCAAAAGTTTTTTCCAGATTTCCGAATTTCTTTTTCTTGTTGTTATTTATTTTTTTAATTATTATTATTTTCTTATTTTATTTAACCAACAAAGTTTTTGTGAGAATTGATCCTTGGTTCAGTAGGTGTATGTTCTATATTATTTTGTTAGATTAAATACATTTTGGATTCAATTCATGTATTTCCATTCTTATTTTTGGATTAGTGTATAGCGCAGTTCATATTTCAATGTACAGTTATACTACAGTTTTTAATTAGTGGTGGGCCGTTATCATGATTGCGTGCTTTCTTAGTGAACTCTTATCAGGTGATAAACTCTCGCCGTTAATCTGTTATTCACAAAAGTTGGGTTGGGGCTATTATTATACTACCTAGCTATGATGACTTTCACCTTGATTATTTTAGCGTGGATGTATCAATAGGGTCTGGCTGCAGACTTGCACTCTCAGACACCTGCACTTCCGCAAGTGTCTAGTATAGTGGAATCTGTTGGATTAAGATTTTATATTGTACTATTTTACATAAAACTATTGTCCAGTTTATCCAATAATAAAAATGTTCATACAGTGATTTATGTAAATTCTGACGGGCGTTTAGTGCCACCTTTAAAAAATCTAAGATTACGAGATTAAACCGTAGTATTTTAAGAATAAAGTCGAAACTACGAGAATAAAGTCGAAATGTTACGAGAATAAAGTCGAAATATTAAGAGTAAAAAAACCTCAGAATATTTCGAAAAAAAATCACAGAATTGCGAGAAACTATGGATGTGGAGGATCTATCAAATTATATATCAAACTACATTTACAAATGTGTATGCATACTAAAGATTTTAATAAACCTTACCTTTGGCCAGTTTGATGTTTGCAAAGGTCTTTCGTGGGAAAGCTAACTCACTGGGCGCCAGGCAATTAACCTTCACAGAACATATCTTAAACATTCGTAAAAGTTATTTTAGTAATTTTGACTGTTTCTGCTCAAAAATACCTACTGATTTAAATCTCGTCATTACTCTGAGTTTATTCTCCGAAATATTTTGACTTTTTTCTCGTAGCATTTCGACTTTATTCTCCTAAGATTTCGACTTTGATATAAATAACATTTCCCCATTCCCATTCTCAAAGACTTACTTTTTTAGTCATTATTTGGTCAGCACACATATTCTCGAATGCCTTCATGGGAATTCAAATAGTCATTAATCTAGATTAATCTAGATTAATTCAGATACAGTGAGATTAATCTAGATTTAAGGAGTAATCTATGTACTACTTTTAATACCACGTGAGTATAGAAAGTACTGAACCTTCAGATTTGGAAAAAAGTCATAAATCAAATTGCAATCTTAATATCTGTCGGAAGTAAATCACCAATTAGATATTTTCGCCATTCAGCCCTAACTTAGCTGTATTAAAGTTTAAATAAATCACATTGCCGCCCTGTTATAACCAACCAAAACTTGTGTTTGTGCTCAGAAAGAACGTCTGGTAGCATTTCATTTGTAGTCCTTGTTGGTGATAAATTGGAGGTCATCAGTTAATCGTTGACATGCACATCACCCGTTTGACTAACGAGCTGCTTAACGAAGGAGCCGGACCCATTATTCATCATTTGAACAAGATCGGCGGGGCGTATTGCTCCACACTGCCTCCCAAATTTGTGAGATTTGCTAAGTGTGTGAAACGAGCCTGCGATTATTTCATTTGCCTTGAGATCTGGTTCTGACTCATCGAGGGCTTGGGTCGGTTATAAATGGCGATTTGTGATAGCGTGTGTTGTGGCGTTAAATAAATAAAAGTTGAATGTGAATAAATATTCACTTCCCACTGTGATATCTCTTATTACGTCAGCCCTTTTACCAGACCATTATCTGTGTGTACATCTAGGTTAGGTCCCACACTTCCTGTCTTAATCTTCCTCTCTCTCACTGAACTCACATAATGCTCACGTAGGCTCTCCATAAGACAACCAAGAACACACACACACCTCTTAGCACCATCACACACACACACACACACAAACACCGCTAACACTCTTCAGCACCATCACACACATATACACTCTTCAGCACCATCACACACACACACACACACAAACACACGCTAACACTCTTCAGCACCATACTACACACACCCATCTTCAGCACCATCACACACACACACACACCACATACACACTGCATGTACACTCTTCAGCACTGTCCACACACACACACACACACACACAAACACACCTCTTCAGCTGCATCACACACTGTCTTCAGCACCATCACACACACACACACACACATACACATATACACTCTTCAGCACCATCACACACACACACACAAACACAAGCCTAACACTCTTCAGCATCACACACACACTGTCTTCCTTTATCCACACACACACACACATACACACACACTCTTCAGCACCATCACAAACACACACACTCGGCTTTAGGGCTGTTCCACAGTTTCTCCCTTAATTCCCCGAACTTCACGGATTTGCATGTAATTACAGAGCTGGAAGTGTCTTCTAATACGACATCAACTTTCATCAACACCACGGTTTCTCTGGTCACATATGAAATATACTGTAAATATCTGTTTCATAATGACCTCTCCTAAGCGTTCCAAGCTGTGCAGACTGATGTGGTGAAATGTTACTTTTACTCGTTACTAAATGTTTACAGGCATATGTTAAATGTGTTAAGTGGAATGTGTGTGTGTGTGATGGTGCTGAAAAGTAATATATCTGTATGTGTGTGTGGAAATTGTATTCTTGAATGTTAAAATTAGAGTGCACTGCTTTTCTGCTCAGGTGAGATCCATCAAATCCGGCTCTGTCTGCTGGACCATCTGCTGCTGTCTCAGCTACTTCTACATGGTGAGGTGTAGGTGTGTGTGTATGTGTATGTGTGTGTTCAATTTCTAAACACAATTTTGACAAAGGCTCATTTTTGCAAATCATTGCTAATTCACAAAACTTACCTCACCCAAAAACAAAACACCTCACATATCACATACAAAATGGCTCTGCATCAAAAGTATATAAACACTTATCAAACCAAACTTTTTGCCCCCAAATAATAAGCATTTCTTTCCCGCCATAATTCACTCCGCTTCAACTATTTCCGCTAACAAATCAAACACTTTTATCTCTTTGGGACTGTCAGAACTGCAAATGCTGAGAATTGGACACAAACATATGTGCAGAAATAAATTGGGTTAGACAGTTTACAGTTTTTTTCCAATTGCTAAATCACAATTTTGCAAACTAGGTTGGATTTTTATCAAATACTTCACACAATTTACAAACCACACACCCAAACTGCAAAATACCTCAGATATCCTGCAAAATGAAGCACTCCAACAAAAACTACATATAGAAATATCAACATCAAACTTTTGCACCAAATGGCACACGTCATTCGCTATTACCCAGATTTTTGTCTGACCAACTACACTGTTGGGCGTAATAAACTTTTACTCTCATCTTTAGTATCCTTTTGTATAATGCTAAAATAGTTCCAAATTATAGAAAGATTCTTCATGAATTGTTCATGCACAGAAATATTTGCAGATACACACATGCATTGAGGAATTGCATTATTTTTCACCAAACAAATCAGTGCAACATATGCAATGAATATATTTTACATTGGAGTGAACAATGTGCTGACAAAAACAGTAAACTGAAAAAAATTGCAGAAGAAATGTTGCGAAAAAAATATATACTAGAAAAAAAAAAGAGGCAAAGACAAATATTTAAATAACATCTTTACCCACACAACTGGGTCTGTACAACGCCTCGTCCACATCTGAGTAATGTCTTCCCTTGCCAGACATCGAGGGAAGAAAGCGCTTGTAGTGCCTTATCCATCCTGAATCGCTTCCCACATCAATTTCATCTTTATCTTCCATAGCCTGCTGAAACTGTCTTGCTTTCTGAAACTGCGGTCGTATACCTTCCCACCACCGCTGAAAATAACTCTTCTGTGGGGTTCGAAAATGGTGAGTGTAGTAGGAGGTATTACACGAAACTATGGGTGGTCAGCAAACCAATTTTGGACTGGGGCTGCATGATGGAAGCTCACTACAACGTACCGTTTTTTTTTGATGGTCTGCATCATTCATACGCTCTGATGGTATGAGAATGTTGTGAAGTCTGTCGAAATGTGAGAATATGGTGCTGCGTTGTATGGTCAAGGTTATGACCAGTGGAGACTGTCGTATTATTAAGAATGTGGCGCACATTGTGATATTCTCTACGTTGGCCAGGAATATCTATAATGGCTCTGTGGCCAGTGACGTTTCTTCCCCTTCTTCTGGTCTTTGCTAGGTTGAGCCCAGCCTCGTCTATGAAGATGAACTCATGTGGAATTGCATGAGCATCCATTTCCAGTACTCCCTGAAAACAAAGAACAAAAATCAGTCAATATGGCCTTATCCAGGGAACACTGGGAAATGATGCTGTGTAGTATGCTACAGTCAATATGGTACTTACATCCACAAATGTGATCCTCCACGGCAAAACCAGCCGCTTGTTGAAAATTTTCAAAATTGAGTTATGTTTTCATGAAGGGGCATAAATCAGCTTCAAACGATACCTATATGGAATAGACTGGACAACATATGGCTGAAGATATCAACATTCAAAGTGGGGTTTCGCGTGCCTTTGAAGTTGACTTCTCGCGCATTATAGCACTCTGAGCGGCTTAGTGCGAAATTAAATACGTTGCATTACTGGCCCAACCTAAGCTGCATTCACAGCCACCGCGGATAGCCTACCTGCGTTAGGTTAACTGAACTTGGGAGGCGGAGGAGATGGATTCGGGAAATATCTTCGCAGCTATTAGTCAACCAGTGGATTTAGGCGTAAATATTGAAGTAAGCGGTCAAAACACCAAACTTTAACATTCTGCTGGAATTGAATTCCTCACCTCAAAAGAAAGTCACACGTTTTAGGATGGAAAGACAAGTTTTTTCAGCCAGATTTATTCTAACAGTACAGTATAGACCTTCCCACTGTTTCCAAAACACTGAAAACAAAAAATCGACATTTGCCCACATAACATAAGCAGCTCGTTTTCTGGAAACCTCCATTGCGATAGCGACTGGTTTTTGCCGTGGAGGGTCAGAATATGCTCATCTGAGCTCTTCGTTTCTTTGAGAGTTTCTTTCAAAAGGCACCTTATGAAGTTGTTTCAGTCTGATTTGGTTTCGCCTGAGAATGCGAGCCAAGGTGGACAGACTGACTCGTTGAATGTTGTTGAATATGTTGTCTTGGATGATGGGCCTTTGAATTTCTGGTAATCTGATTTCATTACTTTCCACCACCAAGTTTATAATGGCAGCTTCCTGTACCCCAGTGAACATTTGGCCCCTTCCTCCACCATGGTTGCGTCTCTCAGTCCTTTAGAAAAACAAAAAAACAAAAATATAGAGGCTTGGACAATGCAGCCTAAAGATATTTCCTCCACAGTAGAGTAAATCGTACAGGAAACTTGTACAGTTATTGTATGACATCAGCCATTCATGAAGTAAACAGATGTCAATAGCGATACACACTGACATGGGGTGTACCACAGTGTAGAAGACATTTGGTTACATACCTGTACTCAGTCCCCAATGTCAGGATGACAGAGGCGACAATCGCTTCCAGCTCCGTGGGCTTCACTCTCTGTCCAGCCTCTGTATTGTCAGCCCATGGTTGATATGATCAACTAAGATTGCTCTGATTTCATTTGAAGATTGTTGTCTTCTGGCCATGGGCTCCCTCTGCCAGCTCTACCCACTTTCTCTCCTCATCCTCACCTCACACCTCTTCCTCTCTCTCTGCAACGTCTTCCATTGTTGTTGTTAAAAAGTGCTCACCTAGCCAGTACTGATGCTTACTTCCTGACTGAAGTAGTAACAATTAACCATTGATGTGTTTGGCCTGGTGTATGGCACATATGTTATGCATTAGCTCGTGTAGTGTCATTTGAACAGCAGTGTTTTTGAAATAACAAACATGTGACTGTCAGATTATTTGTGTCTTATGCGAAACCAGGTTCAGTGCATTTACAGTTTTCTTAAATGCTTCTGATTTTTTTCCAATTGCTAACACACACTAAAATCCTAATGTAAAAGCTCAACTGCAAACACTGACCTCCAGAGGCAAAATCCTCCTCCCCACATTGTAATACTCAAAACTCGTCACACCTTTGAACACTGTAATTAACCAGCATCTTTAACGTTAGAGTGCACACACTTTCTACAGAAAACACAGGAATCCTGACACCAAGACACTTTTCTTAGCCATTTTCCAGCACACCCATTCAGAAAAACACCCATGTGCCCATTGAGCTAACACACACGTCACCTGGTCACGCACCTGACCGCTTATTAGTTAACTCAGAATGTGAGAACTATAAAACTCCATAGATTTACCAACACTAAGGAACGATGGGGAAGAAAAAACTGTAAAACATGTTTCTTTAAATTAGGCCTCAATTTCCCAAAACTCTAAACACAAATCCTTAACTGCTCACTCAACTACTGAAACTTCCACTGTTCAGGTCAAAAACAAACTCTCCTACATCTGAACCAAACTCTGCCTTCAGTAATCACACAAAAGGCATCAAATACATATCTACTACAAACCAGGAATTACACACCAGCCAGCTCAGCTCAAAACAATACCTCAACAACCCGTTACTGCAGTGAATAATACCATATATGGTTTTCCCCAGAACAAACTCTTTTCATGACACATAATATGAGGAGCACAGCACCTATCGTTGTAGCAATTTTTAGTTCCGTGATGTGCTGTAGTTAAAAGCGAGCAGTGGAAAGAAAATCAACAGTAAAATAATGCAGCGGATAAAAACAGAACGTAAAATGGTAATATCAAATATCAATATGTCATTGAAAACATTACTGTAACAAAACAACAAAAACACACACGTTCATCCTGAATCAGCATCCCTTCTCTGGTCTGGGTCAGGCCATAACTTCTCATCAACACATCACAGGCAGCGTGAGCCTGGCCCAGGCAGCGGGGGAGGAAACCCCTTGTCTCCTTGCCCTTCCTCCTCCTCTTCCTCCTCCATCTCCTCTACTGTGTCCCCTTCCTCTACCTTCAGCTCTTTGTAGATCCGTTTGTCCAATACAAGTGAACTGGCTTGCATGGCACTTTATCTAGCAGTGAAGAGTTCTGATGGGTGTGTGGCCGATTCTGATTGTGTTCCTCCTGGATATTAACTAATGTGTGCTCGTTGGTCTTTCAAGCTGTGCGGCTTGAGTGAACCATACTGACTGCAAGTGCGTTCTGTTGAGCCCCATGGTGCAGGCGTTGACAGCTGAGTGGATTTGTGTGTTGCGTTTTGCTGTAAGAGTTAACCAGATCTGATTCATGTGTCAGAAACGTTGTGTAGTGTTTATGGCTTGGTAATGGATGTATCGTTGGTGACTTTGGCGTAATGGTTTGCAGAATTTAGCTCATAAAAGCCTGGTAATAAGCAATCCAAAACTGTAAAAGTGCCATTTGAATTGAAAATCGTGTAAAGCAGAAATGTGTTGGAGAGTTTGGAGACTTGAGAAGGGTTTTGCTCTCTGTGTGTCAGTTTAAATAATTGTGCTATGCATGTCATTTTAGTTTGTTAGCAGTTGGAAAAAACTAGTGTGGGTAAATCTGTGGGTTTTTATAGTTCTCATTGTGATTGCTGAGTTAACTAATAGCGGTCGGAGTCGTGACAGGTGGCGGTAATATTAGCCCTAATGGATACATGGTGTGCTTTTCTGAATGGGTGTGTTGAAATAGCTAAAAAGTGTCTTGGTGTCAGATTCTGTGTTTTCTGTAGAAGAAGTTGCTTGTGTGTTCAAGTGTGATTTGTGTTGAGTATTACCAATGTGAGGAGGGATTTTGCTCTCTGAGTGTCAGTGTTTGCAGTTGAGCTTTACGTTAGATTTTAGTGTGTTAGCATTGGAAAACACTGTAATGATGGATGTTTTCTACACAATCTGCTTTTCTTCCTCTCCCGCTTGTTTTCCCTCTTCCTCTGTCTCTCTTTAGAGAGAAGTATCCTCCTGTTCCCCATTAGACTACGTTTATTTATCCCAGTAAAACATCAACATCACAATTACAGTATTTCTGAATTGCTAAAATACTAAAATCCATTTGCAAAACAAAGTTGCAAAATTATTGCAAACCACTTTATTGATTGAATCACACAAGTTTGCAGAACTTTAAGCAGTTTACTCATGTGGTTGGAACACAACTAACAACAAATCGGAATCAGTCTTTGTGCAAAATTGTAAACACATTGTCATTGACAAAGGCACATCATATAGCATTATTGAATTTTTTTACTTCAACTCAGAATGGAACCTTGTTGAAGAAGTGAAACACCAACACTGTTGTCATCATTAACACACAAGCACTCCAAATTTAACACACCCTGCCAAATCAGTAATGTGTTGCACCTAATCAATAATCAGGATATAAAGCCATGTCAAATCCAAATGGCATGTGTGATTTTCACAATGGAGGGCAGGAGAGAAGGTGGAAGTGGAAGTGGACGAGAGGAGGAGGGAGGAGGAGGAAAGACAGAGGAGGAAACAAGAGGAGGAGGGAGCAGAGGAGGAGGAGGAAGAGACCCAGGAGACGGGAGGAGGGCAAGAGAACAGGAGGGAAGAGGGCAGAGGAGGGAGGGAGGAGGAAGAGACAGAGGAAACAGGAAGAGACAGAGGAAACAGGAGGAAGAGACAGGGGAGCAGAGGAGGGAGGGCAGAGGAGAGCAGAGGGAGGAAGAGACGGGGAGGAGGAGGGAAGAGACCAGAGGAGACAGAGGAGGAAGAGGGGCAGAGGGAAACAGAGGAGGAAGGGGAGCAGAGAAACAGAGGAGGAAGAGACAGAGGAGGAGGAGGAGGAGGGAGGAGGAGGAGGAGGAGGGAGGAGGAAGAAGAAAGGAAGGCCATCATTTCCAATGAAATTAGAGCAACAATCATACACCATGTTCTGGTTCATGGAATGAGTATGAGGGAAGCAGGACTACGTGTTCAACCAAATATAAGCAGGTTCTCTGTGCTCCACATTGTCGAACATTCAGAGAGAACAGAATAAGTGTACTATCATTTGTGGTCCCTCAACTTACGGTACAGTAGCCGCAGTTATTGGAACGTCTCAGTAAATTACTGTAACATATCTCTAAAGAAATTGGCCCTTTTTCTAGCAGTATTATAATTAAACTAATAGTAATTACTAAAATAATAGTATTTTATGTATTGTACATGTTGGTGACATTTCATGCATTAGGCCTGTCTCAGCACAATTCTAACAAGAGTTTGTTGCTAGAATTGAAAGAGCTACATGCGGTGGAAGGAGGTATATGTTCTCTAACCAGGGAGACCATTATTGTCAATATGGTCGCTAAAATCATCTCATTCGCCTGCGTGAAATACAACAGCGAGTTGAGAAGACAAGCATGAACTTTGAAGAATCAGCAGGTGTGAATCTCTCCACAATTGACCGTGTCCTGAAGCATAACCTGATAAGTCTCAAACAAACTACAGAAATTGCACCATTTGAAGAGAAATTCTGAAAAAGGTAAAAACTACGATATCAATATGTACCAAATGTAAGTAATCATGTCCAAGTTAGACAGCACTGTTGAGTTACTGTACATCTTACTGTATTTGAATGTAATGCAGCACATATATATAGAGAGCATAAGAAGCCTGGAATGCTATGTAATTTACGTTACTTCAAAAATAAATTTTTGTTCTTTTCTATAGGAATTGTTTTCAGCTGGATTCCATGGAGAGGCCTCATGGGGTCATCTTCTTGGATGAGCCCCAACTTCAATCTCACCAGAAGAGGCATAACATTATTGGTCAACTGCCCATTGTAGAGTTGCCAGAACTGTGATGGTAACTTAGCGTGACCATATGTGCTGCATCAA
>JAVGVS010000853.1:47500-77774 GCA_032718565.1 Distichodus sexfasciatus
TCAATGAAGAACAAAAACAGCCAACACATAATCAACTTTACTTTATTAGAATTTTATCACACTAAAATAGTACAGTTCATATCTGACATAGTACTCTTACTTAAATAGTATTATATCACCTGTAGTATAAAGTACTATTTCTATCCAGATACACATAAAGCATTTCACAAGTATTATTTTAGCATCTTTAAAAACATATGTGTACTTTTTATCTCAGATATGTTTTAATACTTTTAACTCTCATAGTATTCTAACACCTTTCATGCTTGGTACTGTTCATCAAGATACTTTTAATTACTACAACGACTTTTCAAGTTTACTCACTGAAACTTCAGCTTTTCTTACTCAGTGAACAACTGGCATATAATCCTTTACTCAAATGGAAATGTTGGAATTTTTTACTAGCTTTATCATGCAAAAATTAAAAATTTCATATCAGATACTTTAGTACTTTTTACTCAAGTAGTATTCTAACATCTTTAATACTTAAGTACAGTTTACATCAGATACTTTTGTTCTTACTTTTTGTTAAGTAGTATTCTATCACCTTTAATGCGTTTTTAACAAATTGAACGTTCCATATGAGTGCACGGAGTGTTGCGAGTGTGTGTGTGTGGTAGAGTTGTGCATGCAGAAAGTCTTTAACATGATTATACATTTCAGTGAAAATGTGCTTACTGTATAAGTTTCAGTTTTTCATACCACAGCTGTGAAGATGTATTTGTTTTAAAATGTTTCTTATATGTAACCCTCCACAGCAAAACCAGGCGCTTATGTAAATGTTCCAGAATGAGTTATGATGTTTGATGAAAGGGCGCATCCAAGCTTCAAAAGCGATAACTACATCGAGATAGACAGACGACATATGACTGAGATATCAACATTCAAAGAGTCAGGTTTCTCTATCGCATAAGTGAGAAACGGAGAAATCTGCCGTCGAAGTTGACTATCGCCGTAGCACTCACAGACGCTTGGTGCGGTCGCGGCTACGTTTGCGTTTACGCCTTCTACGCTGCATTCTGTACACGGATAGCCACCTGCGTTGGATTAACTGAACTCGAAGGCGGAGATGGATTCGAGATATCTTCCACAGCTAGTCAGCCAGTGGATTACGTAAATATTGAGTAGAAGCGTTAAAACAGAAACTTTTAACATTCTTAACGGAATTGAATTCTCACCTCAAAGTCACATTTTAGGATGGACGGGAGTTTTCAGCCAAATTTATTCACAGCAGTACCAGTATAGACCTTCCACTGTTTCAAACACTAAAACAAAATCAACATTTTGCCCCCACATAAGCATAGCGGCTGGTTTTCCGGGAAACCTCCGTTGCGACAGCGACTGGTTTTTGCCGTGGAGGGGTCACATAATTGAAGTTTACTTCGATAGTTTATTTGCGGTGCCAACTGTCAATCTTGTAACAAGCGCTAATGTAAGTTAATCTTATAGCAATTATTCTTATACATTAGCATTTTCTGTAGGAAGCTTACTACTGTAATATTTCCTCCTCCTTCTCCATACTGTAGTGACCACGTCTAGCTCTGTGACTTCTGCTGCGTTAAATGTCAGAGAGTTTTAAAACTCTCTCCTCTTCAGCAGTGTTTGGAGCGATGTTTGAGATCCAGCTCACGCCGGCTAACTGGAAGTCACTCAAAAGAGCAATGCTCTTACTCAAGGCCCGTCTGTAAGCATGACAAAAGCACAGCTGCGGTGTTAACTCTGTGGACACTAAAACAGGGAACTGATGGAAAAATGAAACGCATGCTGTGATAGAATTAATACATAGTAAAATTACACCGTGAGTCAAAGAAGAAACCTGTAACTTTGCTCATAATTTATCCATTTTCAAAATTAAAATCCCAATAAAATTGATTACAATGTTCCTATAATATTATATTATTTTAAAGTGTTGCTGGCATCTTGCAAATCCCCAAAATGGTTAACATTCTGGAGAACAGCAATCAACAATTTTGGTCATGCATTGAAATTTTCTTCACCTGTTATCATTGACATTTTGTTGCTTTGCTTGTAAAGATATTATTGTTGGTGATGAATTTCATTTAATAAAATATTGTAGCTGCATGGTGGGTAATATATTACTTTTACTATTCAACAATTTTTTTACATTTTGGGTATTTAATGTTGAAACATGATCAATGTTCGTATATGAAACAAAAGCAGCTTTGTGTTGTCTCTGTCAGCTGATCTGGTATTGAGATTTGGCAGAAATGCTAACAGTTAGCCACCTATCCATAACCATTAACGTGCGCGTGGTGGTTAGCAGGCGATGAACAATGTAGTAGGTAGGATGCACACGTGATTTACTCTAAGAACTCTCACTAAGAGAGCAAGGATTCCCACAAGAAAACCACGTTCCAGCAGACACACCTCAATCAGGAGGTCACCAAATGACTGGGTACACGGCTGAAGCTGAACTGAATCAGGATTGGGCTGGTGACTCAATGACTGGCGGCGCGCAGAAGCGACTCCTTTATACTCCCGAACCCGACAGACGCGTCTGGGTCCCTGAGTGCGGTTGTTCGTTGCGCGGCATGCGTGACAGTCTAGTATCTGGAGATTAGAACTGTATGAGATTACGCGATTTGGGGAATTGATGGCGATATTTTCCGGGCTTATGTCTGCGAATATCGATGCCGGGAAAATGTGGAAGGCTGGTTGGCGTAAAGACAAGAGATTTTTCTACGGTGAGCGTTCCTTTCTTGGCTTAAATTTGGGCACAAAAGTAACGCCATATAAAATGGTCTAAAATCCCGCCGGACTCTGGACATGCACACAACTGGCAGCTACCTTCCCCGCGTACAATAAATGCGGCATCAAATATCGGCTGACACACCTAAGCATTGGGCTATTACTGATGACAGCGTTATCATCTGATTTCAGTTTGATTCTGATATTATTCCCGATATCATCATTGCAATTTCTTCTTTTACGAAGTCTTGGGGCATTTTGAAAATCCAGACGTTAAATAAAAAGTAAGTTCAACAGAATGAAGCAAATGAATTTTTTTGACCAGCAGAAATTAATCTGGGAGCAGTGTCCATGTCTGATGAACATTAGTATAATTTAACAATTACACAAAGTACTTTTAGCTCTTTTTTTACTTCTCATAAATAAAAATGTGTTTATGCAGCCTAAACCTATGATATAACATCGCCGTTAGTAATGAAAGTATAATAGGTTATTAATTAGATTCATTAAACCTTCTGTTCAGATTTCTACAGAGAAACTCATTCTCAGGTCAAAATATTACCTGATTATTACCTCAAAAATGGTGCTGATGTAGAGGCTAGGATAACGTCTGGCCACAAACTCAGCATCACTCTGTTCAAGTAAATAACAATTGTACTGCTGATCTGGAGGTCTTCACCAATGCTGCTGCAGTTTCCTTCTCTGCCCTCTAATTATAGCGTCTCTGCTGCTGATTGTTAAAATTATTCGGTTCTACATTTCATGCAGTGTCACTTCCCGTGGTTTTAACATCCTTGTTGGGCGTTTAACGTTGGTCAGAGTTTCACATTTACACGAAACTGGTAAATGACCTTAGACCGTCACTTTTATCCACTCTCCTCCCGCTCTGATGTAACTTTTACCCCAATAACTTCACTTCATCACTTCCAGACTCACACTCCTCCTCGTTCCTGCCCTTACTGTCACCTGTAAACACGGAATATTGGTTTAGTTTAAACTCCAATCAGCCTCTCATTCACTTTGTCTGTGGTTCCTGCTGCTGAATATTTCATGTCTGTTCGCTCTGGTTAATCTTTAATGACTCAGTGTAGGAATGAAGGGATGGGAGAATGACGAAAAAAGGACACGGTGGGAGGATGGAGAACAGAGGAGGAATGTAATGGTGGTAGGATGAAGGGTGGAGGGTGTGGGGAATATGGGGATGGAGGAGGTTTGGGGATGGAGGTGGAGTGGGGATGGAGGAGAAGTTTGGGGATGGAGGAGGAGAAGTGGGGATGGAGGAGGAGTTTGGGGATGGAGGAGGAGAAGTGGGGATGGAGGAGGGTTTGGGGGTGGAGGAGGAGAAGTGGGGATGGAGGGAGGGTTTGGGGATGAGGGGAGGAGATGGGGATGGAGGAGGAGATGTGGGGGATGGAGGGTTTGGGGATGGAGGAGGGTTTGGGTATGGAGGGAGGAGTTTGGGGATGGGGAGGAAGTTGGGGATGGAGGAGGTTTGGGGTGGAGGGAGGAAGTGGGGATGGAGGAGGTTTGGGGATGGAGGAGGATTTGGGATGGAGGAGGAGTTTGGGGATGAAGGAGGAGAGGTTGGGGATGGAGGAGGAGTTTGGGGATGGAGGAGGAGAAGTGGGGATGGAGGAGGAGTTTGGGGATGGAGGAGGAGTTTGGGTATGGAGGGAAGAGTTTGGGGATGGAGGGACTGGGGTGGAGGGAGGAGGGAGTGGGGATGGAGGGAGAGGTTTGGGGATGGAGGGAGGAGTTTGGGGATGGAGGAGAGTTTGGGGGATGAAGGAGGAGTTTGGGGATGAGAGGAGGAGGGTGGGGATGGAGGAGGAGTTTGTGGGGATGGGGGAGAGAGGTGGGGATGGAGGAGGAGTTTGAGGATGGAGGAGTTTGGGGATGGAGGGAGGAGGTTTGGGGGATGAGAAGGAGAAGTGGAGATGGAGGAGGAGTTTGGGGATGGAGGAGGAGAAGTGGGGATGGAGGAGGAGTTTGGGGATGGAGGAGGAGTTTGGGGATGAAGGAGGAGAAGTGGAGATGGAGGAGGAGTTTGAGGATGGAGGAGGAGAAGTGGGGATGGAGGAGGAGTTTGGGGATGGAGGAGGAGTTTGAGGATGAAGGAGGAGAGTGGGGATGGAGGAGGAGTTTGAGGATGGAGGAGGAGTGCAGGAATGGAAGAGTGGAAGGGAGGAGAGATCTTCACACTAATTTTCACCTCTTTCATCCCCCTCTCTCTCTCTCTCTCTCTCTCCTCTACAGCCTACAGCGTTCTACATCATGGGTCTGGTCTTGTCCGCACAGATCCTTTCATGGGATTCAGCCAATCAGAACCAAGCGAGCACCATATTTTGCTTGATAGCTCCGCCCCACCACCAACCTTGTGTCGGCGGGAGAACACACTCGTTCTTATTTTACACTCCTTTATTAAAGCACTGTGATAAACAGCAGCGGTGAAGGTGTCGCAGCAGCCCGAGGTCGTGTGAGGTGATGGAGCTGAACTCAGATGATTATTTATTTATTTATTTATTTATTTATCACCGTTTCAGCTTTTTAAAAGAGATTCATATGTCTATTAGTAACAACATCAGCTATATTCATAATTAGACTATTTTGACTGGTTAAGAATCTACATGTTGTCTGAATAACATTATGAACAGCGATTTATAGCTGCTAAGAATCAATCTGATCAATACAGAATCAAGAATCAATACAATAATATTTAATAGAAAAGTATTAGTTCCAAACCCACGTAGATTGATATTAAAATGATTAATATTATTAGAGCATATGCCTGATATGTGTGCATATGTTGGTGCTAGTTAGCATTTAATATGTTTATGTAATAATATAATGTTCTATATGATAAAACCTATTCATACCCCATTATTAGGGGTCCAGGCACCAAGTGTTTTATGGACCCTTTGTGGCTCAATTCTGTTCCTTACATTTACATTTTACGGTATTTGCCAGACACTCTTTATGCAACTACATTTCCTAATTTCGGGGACAGTTCACAGGAGCAACAGGGTTAAGGGTCTTTGCTCAGGGGCGCAGTGTTATGGTAACACCAGAGATCGGATTCGAACCCACAACCTCTTGGTCCAAAAGCGAGGGTCTAATTTATATTTTCCCCCTATGAAACACATTGTGCAGCTTCAAGCGTAAGTGGCAGAAAGCTGAAATTTTCAGTGTTAGTAAGTATGCCTTAAAATCAAGAGACCAGCGTTTGTAGTAATATATATGAAGGAACAGGTTTTTGGCGTCCCTAGGCGGCTAGAATGCTACATCAAGGTATGTGATGTCATAAAGGAGCTTTTATAATCAACATTATATGATAGAAAACAACCCATTCTTATATGAACACTGTTATTATTATTATTATTATTATTATTATTATTATTATTATTATTATTATTATTATTAGTATTATTATTATTATTATTATTTTATAAACCTCATTGCATATATATTATGTTTTATAAGTTTCATATTCATATTAATCAGCACTAATGAGTTCATATTAATCAGCACTTTATAATAATAATAATAATAATAATAATAATAATAATAATAAAATCACAATGTTCTGTGCTCCTCTAGCCAATTAAAATTGCAGATGAGCTTCACTTGGTGTGTCAATAATAATACTAGTAATAAAAATAACCCTTATTTACATAGCGACTCTCATTAGCACAACTCACTAAATGAAGAAAATGTAAATGAGCTGCGCTACTTTGTATCAACAATAATAATAAAGCAGAGGAAGAAATGAAATAATAAAACATATGGGAAGAAAAGATAATGTAATGTAATGAGAAGAGCATGCTGGGAGTTACATAAGCAGTCATCAGAATTATAATGATTAAATGATCTGCATAATAAGGCTAAATAATTATAAAAGCACAAAGACAAGCAGATACTCAGCCGGGTTCACGGGTGGCATGGTCCGGCCAAAGTCCGGCGGGACCGTGACAAAGATATGGAAGAGGGAAATATACAGCTTTGCTATTTGAACAATAACGGGTGCTCAAACACTACATACATTTTACGATTCTTGTTTTTATTTTGCTCATGTTTTGCTTTCTTGATGCTTTTGATGCTTGTTCCTCCACGGCAAAACCAGTCGCTTGTTCCAAATTTTCAAAATTGAGTTAGTATGTTTTCATGAAAGGGCATAAATCAAGCTTAAAAACGATACCTATATCCAATGAATCAGACGACATATGTCTGGGATATCAACATTCAAAGGAGTCGGGTTTCTCCTGTCGTGCCTTTGAAGTTGACTATCGCCGTAGCACTCACAGGCGGCAATTAGCGATTGGCGGCTACGTTTGCATTGCAGCTAACCTCGCTGCATTCACAGCCTACCCGGATAGCCTGCGTTAGGTTAACTGAACTTGGGAGGCGGAGATGGATTCCCGAAATATCTTCACGTAATCAACCAGTGGTTACCGTAAATATTGAAGTAGGCGTGAGTAGAACAAAGCACAACATTCTGCTGGAATTGAATTCCTCACCTCAAAGAAAAGTCACGTTTTAGGATGGAAAAGGAAGTTTTCAGCAAATTCACAACAGTACAGTATAGACCTTCCACTGTTTCAAAACACTAAAAACAAAAAATCCAACATTTTACCCCACGCAACATAAACGCTCGTTTTTCTCGGAAACCTCCGTTGCGCTGATTGACTGGTTTTGCCGTGGAGGGTCACATATTTGCAACTGAGTGCTGTTCAACATCGGCACAAGGTCTCGCCACACATTTCTTTTCGTTTAAGCCGAGAGGGTAACGGCTGAGGTGAGTCGATCTGCTGGGTTCGTGAGTGTGACTCTACGCCCAGCTCCAGCGCTACATCGCTTTTGGCCCCTAAACCCAAACTTCTCCAGGGAGACTGGCCCTGTGATGAGGAAATGATAAACAATGTTAATAAATATGCGTGTAAACATGAACAAAAATCAGCATTTCGCCTCATTCACCAGTATTTTCTTTTTATTCTTTCTACTGTATTTTATATTTTCCTAAATTGTTCTTAAGAAACGTATAACCTTAAAGACATTTAAACAGAACAGTACACAATCAGGCATGTAACAAATTTGTGTAAGAGTGCTCTTCAGCATTTGTAGAATAATAATAATAATAATAATAATAGAGGAAACTTTATCTGCTCATCAATATGAATATCAGTGTCTGTATTTTTGTAGTTGATATCGATGGTGAAGGATGTGGGTAAGTCCTATCTGGAATGTTCCGCGGTTGCGTCATCTTTCTACAGACTGCTGTAATTCTGCTGTGTGAGTTCAACACCCAGAAATCAGCTCTGACCCCCAAGTCGCTCTGTCAACGGCATGTCAGACGTGATGTAGAAGGAGTTCTGGAGCGTTCCGCTGTGCTGGTAATGCCGGCGCTAGCATGGCGTCAGGGTGCGAGCTGAAACGGCAGAACGATAAAGCAGATGGATTATGAATCTGTAGAATCTCCAGCGTACTGTCAGATATAAGCAGAGCTGTGGGGGTGTGACGATGCACTCTGCTCACGAGACGAGACCACAAATTAAAGATGGAGAAAGACAACAAAAGAAAGAGAGAGAAAGGAGGAGTAAGAAAGAAGAGGGAGGCATATGAAAACCAGACAGAACCAAATCAAAGAAAGAAAGAGTGAAGAGAACAACCGTAAGGATGAATGAATGAAAGGGAATGGTAAAGGTGGTGGTGTAGTGCAGTGTGTGTGTTGTATGAAGGGACTGGACTCATCTCCTCACACCTCTGCACCGTGGAACGCCAAACCACCCCAAAATAAACCCACACACACTCCAATGACCCGGCCGGAACCAAGACCAAGACCGAGCGGCTGGTACACGTGTGGGAGGGAGGGAGTCTTCGTTCTGTGTGTGTGTGTGTTGCGAGGTGCTTACATCAGGCGTTTGTAGTGTAGTGTGGAAATAAAGCGAGTAACGGCTGAGTGGAGATGCGAGCATGGGGAAACAGAAGCAGATCTCTCTCCACGTGGCTCAACCGCAGCTGTACGGCCCATCTGCTGCTGCTGCATGTGTGTGTGTGTGTGAGAGTGTGTAAGAGTGTGTGTGTGTTCAAACATATGTCCTACAAGGCAGACTCTGAAAGTTTGATGGTGGTTCTTTATCAAAGTTGTCAGAAGACACGGGAGTGAAATGATCATTTGTTTTCATCCGTGGTATGAATTCACCGTGTGTGTACGTGTGTGTGTGTGTACGTGTGTGTGTGTGTGTGTGTGTGTAGGTGTGTTTGTGTTGTTACAGGTTTACGCTTTCCTGCAGTATGTGAGTGAAAGACTGACGCGTCAGGAGAGACAGACTCTGTTCTACATGGGAGTGTCTGCAGCCGCCACCCTCGTCTTCCTCACTGTCATATACCTCAGCTTCATCGGTGAGCACACACACACTCACACACACACACACACTCACACACTCACACACACACACACTCAAACACACACTCACACACACACACTCACACATATACACACTCATACACACACGATGTTGTGCTGCAGTGAGTGAGGATGAGTGTGTTTTGTATGAGCACATGTGTATCAGTTTGAGTGTGTCCAGTAAGAGTGTGTGCTTGGTGTATAAAATGTGTGTGTGTGTGTGTGTACAGGCTGCATTGCTCCGTGGAGTGGTCGGTTCTATTCCCTCTGGGACACGGGGTGAGTTTGAGTCTCTGGATGCTGCTATAATCACACAGTAGATGATGAAGGAGGGTGTGTTTGACGTGTAGCTGCTGAATCTCTCTCTCTCAGCTACGCTAAGATCCACATCCCCATCATCGCCTCGGTATCAGAGCATCAGCCCACCACCTGGGTCTCCTTCTTCTTCGACCTTCACATTCTGGTCTGCACTTTCCCCGCCGGACTCTGGTTCTGCATCAAGAACATCAACGACGAGCGCGTGTTTGGTAATGTGTGTGTGTGTGTGTGTCAACTTTTGCTCAGTATGTGGAGTATGAATGAGTTTATGAATGTTCATGTTGAGTATGAGTTTATGACTGAGCGTGTGTGTGTGTGTTTTCCCTGCCGCCCCCCAGTTGCCCTGTATGCCATCAGTGCGGTCTACTTTGCGGGGGTGATGGTGAGACTGATGCTGACCCTCACGCCAGTGGTCTGCATGCTGTCCGCCATCGCCTTCTCCAGCATCTTTGAGCGTTACCTGGGAGACGACGCCAAGAGAGAGAGTCCACCCGTGGACGACAGCAGTGACGACGATGACCGCAGGAACTCCGCCCACCTCTACGACAAGGTGGGAGACTCTGCTGATGCACATCAGTGTTCGTTTACTCTTACTGAACACACACACGTTACACATGAGTCCACACTGCAGCTATAACTAATACCTGATGACCTGCAGACTCACCTGAACTCACTCCCCACTCCTCCTCACTCCTCAATCTGATTTCTCACTCCTCACTATCAGCTCTTACAATCCATCCTGCTGACAACAAAATCACCAAGTGAGGAGTGAGGATGAGAAGTGAGGAGTGAGAAGTGAGGAGTGAGGATGAGAAGTGAGGATATGGAGTGAGAGTGAGGAGTGAGAAGTGAGGATACAGAGTGAGAAGTGAAGATATGGAGTGAGAGTGAGGAGTGAGAGTGAGGAGTGTGGAAGCCTTTGCACTGGGGAATGGTGCTGATGAAGCTGAGACAAGATGTCCTTCATTATACAGCGTATGCGGGTGGACAACCTCTTACCTGAGTTTTAGACCAGGTTTTGGCCAAACTTGATGTATGACCTCGATACGTGTGTGTGTGTGTGTTACAGGCCGGTAAGCTGAGGAAGCACGCGTTGGATCATGAGAAGGTGGAGGAGGGTTTGGGCTCCAACATCAAGTGTGTAGTGACCATGCTGATGCTGATGCTGCTGCTGATGTTCGCCGTCCACTGCACCTGGGTCACTAGTAACGCCTACTCCAGCCCCAGTGTGGTACTGGCTTCGTACAACCACGACGGGTACACACACACACACACACGCACGTGTAAGGATATGAGCATGATGGGGACTTATTAGAGGTTAGAGGGGAGGTCACTCCTGAAGTAATAGCTATGTTGCAGTGATGAACTTTGTGAGGGTTTTACGTCACACACATCCCCACCTTGTTGCTGTCAGATCAGATCAACGTCCCCATATTCAGAGCTTAGCATCCTCCCATCGACCAAAAACCAATCTTTTAGTTTCCCTCATGGGGAGCGCTCCTCACATGCCACGATGTCCCCACAACCCATGAAAAGTGGACATATCTGTCACATTTCGCTCACTGAGCATGAGAAAGTCGGACGCAAATGCAGGAATTCCGTTGAGTGACTGTTGAAAACCTAGCCCTTAAGCTAAGACGGTTAGCTTCTCACCTCAAAGTGGCGCGGCGTATCCTGGGTGCATGGTGGATTCAGAAACGCACTCACTCAGTCAACAGAACCACAGTCCCAAAAGGCAACACGAACTGCCTCGCTCCTTGAAACACACACTGGGAGGGAGAGAGCAGAGCCGTTTGGCAAACAGAAGGAACTTTACCTTGTGGTAGCGTAGCGGTTAGCTTTGGTGTAGCTTAGTGTTTAGCCTGGTTGGCGTTGGCTGGCTTCTGGGACAGAGAACAACACAATGCGGCAAACGTGAGGGTGAACGGAACAAACAGTGACAGGACCGGGCTCGTTAAATAATAAGTGCTCACACTAATCAAACAAGGACAAACCAATCAGACATTAGGGCCAGACTAGAACACAGACACGACTAACACACACGCAGGAAGGAGAGGCCAAGACTAGACAGACAAGAAAACAAAAGAAAACTTAACTAGACATAGCACCATCTCCTGTCTGCTAAGCTAAAGCGCAGACCGACTCCTGACATATCATAGTTTTTCCTGTCTTTTAGGAGACACTCAGATCCCCACAAAGCCCCCAGATATGTACGTGAACTCTACACTATATATATCATCATGGTTCATCACGTATCTTTTTAATATTATATGTATATATCTAGTGTTTAGCTGCAGTGTGAGCTGGGATTAGATGTATATGGACTGAAAATGATCGTCACATTTTACCAGACCCTCACTCACCATCCTGAGCATAAATATGATTTTATATGAAGTTTCTATAAAAGGGTCATACGGTTTCACTTTTAAACTGATGCACACGGTTTGCGGGGTTTATTATCTGCTGTTTTAATAACTCAGAATCCCTTTAACTTACAGAAACCACACACGATATGTCACACTCACAAGACTTTCAACTTAACCAACATTATATTGAGTCCTCTGTATGTGGAATGATGAGTGTGAGTAATTCTGTTCACAAAATCTAAAGGAATTGTGTAAAAACACATTATTTATGATGGAAACACATGCAACATGTGTGTGAGCGCTCGTGACTCTCTCAAGGGATGTCATCACTCGCTACAGCGCTCCAGTTCACACAAATCTTCCTGTTTATTACTATATATTGATATTTTCAGTGTTATTTCTTATGCGTGTTCATCTCATTTTTGTGATACGTCTCGGAGTGGCGCACGGGGGATTGTGGGAAATGTAGTTCTCTACCAGAAATGCCAAAAGCAGCACATTTTATAGGCTAAAATGAGTCCAAATTGGCTCTAAACGACCCAAAACTTCAGTATTTCTTCATTTTCAAATAAATAAAATCAGAAAATCTTATTTTTCATCTTCTATAATGTTAGACAGTAATTAATAAGGACAAAAATAAATCTACAAAAATGCATTATTGGTTAGAAAACCATTTTATTCAGCATGCAGGTAGATATCAGTCATGGTGCTGGTAATCACGGAGGAGAGAGGACGCAGTTGAGGAGTGAACAAAACAGTTAATTGGGAGGAAGCAGTGAAACCAAAAAACGGGAGCAAAAGGCAGGGTAAACTCAAAGTCCAAAAACACACAGAAACCAAAACAAAGTAGCAACAGAAAGTCGAGGCCCGTGCTCCCAGTCGTAAACGGCAGGAAACACAAAAAAGCCTCCGGGAGTATCCAGAAAGAGCGAGGTCCTTACGCTCGAAGACTCACGAGGCAAACTGACAAGATCCAAACTCGAAATCCACAGCAGTCCGATCAAAGGAGCGCTCACTGGGAGTCACGAGCCTGCGGAGAAACAAAAGAGAGAAACGTGAACAACATGAAAAGAAATCCGGAACGAAACACAGAGTCAAATATAATCCACACTGACCGGAGGTGAAACGAGCAGGCGGAACGAAAAACAGCACCGTTTCACGAGGATGACGAACACAAGGGAGGACTCGAGCCGACCAAATTAGTGCACCACCCAATCCCTAAAGCGAAAGTAGCGAGACACAGCTGAACAAAATCATAAGCGAGGGTGTGCTCCAAACAGAACCTAACCTACTAGGTAGGGAGCACGAAGTGAGGCAACAAACGCAGATGTGGGTGCACTCTAACCAGGGAGTGAACTACTCACGAGGGCACGCAGTGAAGACATCGAGAACCCGGAAGTCAGGAGCGAGCTCACAAGGAGACAAGGAGAAGAGACACAAGGAGTCACAGACACAATGGGAGAGGCACCGAAAGTGCACCCAGAGGACAGAACATATACCCCCAGGTCAGAACTCCGGCGATCGTGGGCGCGGCAGGGCCGGCAAGAGAGGCACGGCCGTGACAATATCAAATGTGTAAAGAAGTGTTTCCACTGCTACTCACCTTATTTTACTTCACAATACTAAGCCATGTCTCTGCATAATAACAACCCAATCAAACAGACACCGCTCTTACTATCTCTAGAGGTTATATCTACAGTTTCAGCACTTCATACTACATAAAGCTAAATAAAGTGCACGTTTCTACAAGCGCAGGTCAGTTTCCATCAGAATGGACTAATAAAATCTGATTAGTGCAGGACGTTCCGAACATAAAGCATGTTGAAGAACTTCTACACACACGCCTGAAGGTAAGGGTTACTGCTGCATACAAGCACACGCAAATATGTCCTCACAAAGACAGAAAAGTCCTCACAAATATGTAGCTAACAACCTGCCTGTACACACACTCCACGACAGAAACGTGTGTGAATGCGACTGAGAGCTGAATGATTTAGGAGCAGTGAGATGTTGAGACGTTATTAGATGCTGTATTGCATTGAGTCGTATTTGTGTTCTTGTAAAATGTGGATCAGACGTCAACACTTATGTATTACAGACATGTGTTTATCCCATGTGATCATGACTTGCTGATACACTGTTCAGTGGCTTTGAAGCAGCTCATAACACCTCTCAGCTCACTGTGATTTTAGTGATATCACCCTCTGCTGGACGTATGTGGCATCTTCTCAGTCAGTCAGTCAGTCAGTCTTTATCTGAGCCGCTTAATCCCTACTGGGGTCGCGGGGGGACCGGAGCCTATCCCGGGAACTTCGCATGCCTTTGGACTGTGGGAGGAAACTGCAGCACCCGGAGGAAGCCCACGTGAACGCAGGGAGAGCACGCAAACTCCACACAGAAAGACCCCACGGCCGTCCCCGGGGTTCGTACCCAGGATCTTCTCACTGTGAGGCGGCAGCGCTAACCACTGCGCCACCATACTGCCCTGTGGCATTTCCTCAGTAAGACAAAAATATATACGTACGCTGTGAAACAGTGATTTGATCAATAAATCATGGTAACCTGCTTCTTTCATTTACTTCAACATCAAACGATCATTCATGCAATCTCAACTCCCAGGCTTTACGTCAGATTGAAGTTTTAGTAACGCCAGATTAACTGAACTGTAATTTTAAATGATGATGACGTTTAAGAGTGAATGTCTCAAAACACCACACACACCTTCCATCCGTCTTGCTTTAAAGTTTCTAGTAAAATCAAATTGAATGTAATTTCAAGCTTTACAGTGTACATAAATGTTGTATTTGATTGATTTGTATATTTCTGGAAATAGCCACCAGTATTTTGCTGTTGCAGTTTAACAGTTTTCAATACACACATTTCCTGTTGTGGATGGTTGAGTTCATAGAGTGATCTAAACTAAGAATACGTTTGCATTGCTTTCATACAAAATGCATTTAATGACAACTTCCTCCAAAAGTCATAAATCCCTCTCTCACTCCACATCCAGCACCTCAACGTTCTCTACCTTTGCAACAACTTCAGCAAGAGTTTAGACGCTCCGTTCGAAACACTTCACATTCCGCTGTAAAGCTAACCAAACTGAACTGTAGATGGAGGTTCTGATGCATCTCAACATCAAACTACTGTGAAAGCATGAGTTACTGTCAGTCAGATTATTCAGATTTTAGCTGCAAGTTGGAGTTTATTTGCAGCTTTATCACCGTCTCTACAATGCGGTGCTGTTTACAGTATATTTCATATTTACATGAAAGATTTGTCCTGCTGGACGGCCAGAGGAAGTGTGAACGTTTGTGAAGCTCGCAGGGTCTGAGATGAGTGTGAAGATGGTAGTAACGCACTAACACACTCACTCTTGAACACAGTCTGAATTAAACCCACACGTTTTCAGTGAGCTGGCGTAAAGCTGTAACACCGCAAACCCGTAAAAGTTTATTGTAATTGCAGGCAGTCTCATTTTACGCTGCAGTATATGTATGAAGTGTGTTCATATGGCTGGTTGATCAGATTTGTACATCAGACTACACCTCAACACTCGACAGTTGAATCAGGCGGAACATTCATGTACAACACGGGGCAGTTGCTAGTGGAACGGTCAGGTAAAAAGCATCCATGCTCTGTGTTTCTGGTCTCAGGTCTCGGAACATTCTGGATGATTTTCGGGAGGCGTACTATTGGCTGCGTCAGAACACCAATGAGCACGCTCGGGTGATGTCCTGGTGGGATTACGGCTACCAGATCGCCGGCATGGCCAACCGCACCACGCTGGTGGACAACAACACCTGGAACAACAGCCACATCGCTCTGGTCAGTTACACACACTGCATTAATCAAGGATCTCATTAACTCATATTTACCTTCATTAACACACACACTTCCACAACACACACCAGCAGTGAGCGTTACAGCAGCGGAGAGACGCTTGAGCTGAACTGAAGACACTTTAGAAGTCATTTTATTCCTGAATCTAATAAAGGAAACTTGAGTGATGTGAGTCAGGACGACACGGAGGAGGATTTAACCAGTGGACACTGATCACGCAGGTCACGCTACATGCTGCTGGACACACACAGAGAGACAGTACCCTCTACACACACTCACTGCTCCTCCTCCTGTGTGTGTGTGTGTGTGTGTTGTCCAGGTAGGGAAGGCCATGTCGTCTAACGAGAGCGTGGCGTATGACATCATGAGGATGCTGGACGTGGATTACGTGCTGATCATCTTCGGCGGTGTGATCGGTTACTCCGGCGACGACATCAACAAGTTCCTGTGGATGGTGAGAATAGCAGAAGGAGAACATCCCAGAGATGTACGGGTACGAGACACACACACATAAACACACACACACTTAACGCACACACACACACACACACACACTTAAACACACATTTCAACACACACACACTTAAACACACACACTTAAACACACACACACACACACTTAAACACACACACACACACTTAAACACACACATACACACATTTCAACACACACACACACTTAAACGCACACACACACACACACACACTTAAACACACACATACACACATTTCAACACACACACACTTAAACACACACACACACACTTAAACACACACACACTTAAACACACACACACTTAAACACACACATACACACATTTCAACACACACACACTTAAACACACACGGCGGAGTTGAATTAAGCTGCCACACAGTAGGGAACTGTCCAAAACCCTCATTCGTTAAGTCATTATCTGAAGTGTTTAATCCCCATCGGGGTCGCGGGGACCGGAGCTTATCCCGGGACTACAGACACGAGGCAGAGACCAACCCGACGCAGGACACACACACTCGCATTCAGGCCTGAGAGAACTATGTAGAGTCACCGATCAACCTAAACTGCATGCTTCTGGACTTTGGGAGGAAACTGGAGAAAACCCACACCAACGCTGAAGTGTTGACTGGTGATCGCTCCTCATGGTGCTGAAGTGATAACAGGTGATCGCTCCTCATGGTGCTGAAGTGATAACAGGTGATCGCTCCTCATGGTGCTGAAGTGTTGACAGGTGATCACGCTTCTCACCAAAGGCATAAGAATACGTCACTTATAAACACAAATAAAAGGACTTCATGCTTCAGAGTTTCAGCGAGCTTATATTTCAAATTATTGCCGTTTTTCCACTGCAAATAATAAATAATCTCAGAGCTGAGTTATGAAACTGGAGTAAGACCTTGCAAATAATGCATGAAAGTGTTAGATTAGTGAGGAACGTTCCACTGAAGGTCTGGCTTTATCATTTATTACAGAAGGCGGAGCATTAAAAAAGTCATTAAGTCGTTAAGAGAGATGTACGAGGATTTTAACGGGGATGAGGAATGATGAGTTTAGAGAAAGTGAGGTGGTTTAAAGTCTCGTTCCTCTCCAGATCCCTGATGCTTATTCTCTTAACCGCCGTGCTTTATGAGTTGGCCTCAGGTTTTAATTAGCCTGTTCCCGCTCGTTAAAATAAATCAGCTTTTCTCTTTGTTCAACCGTTCGATAAAAGCTTAAGGCTTAGTAAACCTCGAAGGACAGCTGTGTTTAATTGCTCCAAATGTGGATCTCTTTTTCTGCTGTGCATCTTCATTTTGCAAAGCTGCATTTTTACAGAGCACGGACATGTTGAAAAATTCTGTTCACTTGAAAAAACATCTTGTATCCACATTAAAACATCACATGATCCCATGAACATTTCCTGTGAACAAACGAAACTTGCGTTTTTTCCCTTTAATTCTCCTGTCCACTTGCCCCAACCACGTTCAGTCATTATTACTAGCCATGTAAACATTTTGTGTAACATCTCTCATAAACTTTCCTTTATAATTCAGTCTGGGACTTGCAGGAAGTGTAGAATATTAACTATGATTAATGACAGACAAACGCATGATTAATCAGATGAATTTTGTCATTAGTCTCAGGGCTGTTTTTCATCTTCTGTCCTTCAGGAGAGCGACTATTTCACTCCTCATGGTGAGTTCCGAGTGGACAAGGCTGGATCTCCAACGCTGCTCAACTGCCTGATGTACAAAATGTCCTACTACCGCTTTGGAGAGATGCAGGTGAGTACGGCGAGCTCAACTCTTCTTTCACGCTTGCTCAGAAACAGAGCCGATTGGATGATCACGTCTCCAGTCAGGTCACTAATATGATTCCGAGTTTCAAATACGAACACACTTTTATCAAGTACAGCACCAGAAGGAGCAACGAGAAGATGATTTGTGGAGATTTTTCACCCTCCGTGAAGCAGCGGAGTCAAAGTCAAAGCAAACTTTGTGATCTCTTCTACATACTGGACAATAATGCAGAGAGGCGACGACGTGGCTCCAGTTTTAACAGTGCAAACAACAAATAAAGCACACAGAATAAACAATATATCAATCAACGTTAAACTAGAAGTAGAAAGAGACACAATCAGGATGCGATATTCAACCTACAACTATGGTCTTGGAGTCTTTTTACACTGACATGGGCAGCACCCGGGGAGCACCTTGCTCATACGTACCTCAGTGGTACCTTAACCGGTCTGGGACTTGAGCTGGTGACCTTTCCTAACCTGCCTAACCACTACGCTACCAACTGCCCCATGCTACGTGAATTACACTGCGTTGTATCACATGAAAGTCACTAGAGAACGCACATCAACACTGAAAATGTTCAAATTTCATTTACACGTTCAACATCCCATTGTGACCATCAAGAATGTATTCATACTAATGTTTCCTGGAGTTACTTTATTATAAACATAATCATCCAAACCAACAGCATTAAAGTCAAAATTTCTTTTACGTTTACATTTACAGCATTGGATGCAGAGTGACTTCCATTTCCTGATTATAGTGAGAGTTTTCAACTTGGGGTTAAGTGTAGAGATGCACAATGATCTCCAAACTGTATCGTATCGGCTGGTATTCGCTTTTTTGAAGTCATCAGCATCGGACCAATGCCTAGATTTGCCTGATATTTCCAGCTAGTATTTGATGATGCATTTATTGTACATTGTTCATGGGATTTTGGCAAATAAAATATGTCTCGTTTTTACAAGGTGAACTCTGCCAGGGCTCACCCCCGACTCCTCCTCATTTATCAGCATCAGCACATATGAAAAACATAAGATATCGGCCTCGGAGTGTAATTCCCATATCGTGCATCCCTACTTAAGGGTCTTGCGCAGGGACCCAGTGGTGCTAGTGCTGGAGGTGGGATTCAAACCCACAACCTCTTTGTCCAGAGGCAAGTGTCCAAACCCCTGGACCATCCTCACCATCACCACAGCAGTATTTTACTCAGCGCTGCTTCTCATCAAGATTGTGATTATTTTATCTCTAAAAGGGTCGTGAGTTGCTCCGTGAGTTGCTTTACTTTCTTTGTCCTCACATGTCACAGTGATAGAAGGTCATAAGATTTAAACACAGAAGCTGGTCGACCTGCCAGATTGAGAATAGACCAGAATACACCCTGCCATCACACATGCATGAACCTTAATGTTCAAGTCCCATTTTTAATCTTTAATCTGGAGTTGCTCCATCCTCCGCAGCTATAACAGCTTTAACTCTTCTGGGAAGGCTGTCCACAAGGCTTAGGAGTGTGTTTATGGGAATTCTTAACCATTCTTCCAGAGGAGCTTTTGTGAGATCAGCAGCCACCGATGCTGGACGTGGCCTGACTCACAGTCTCCGCTCTAATTTATCCCAAATGTGTTCTATGAGGATGAGGTCAGGGCTCTGTGCAGGCCGATCAAGTTCCTCCTCCGCACCAAACTCCCTCATCATCCCTGTCTTTATGGAGCTTGCCTTGTGCACTGGTGTGCAGTCTTGTTGGAACAGGAAGGAGCCATCACCAAACTCTGACCACAAAGTTGGCAGCAGGAAATTGTCCAGAATCTCTCTGTGTGTTGAAGCATTAAGAGTTCCTTTCACTGGAACTGAGGCGCTAAACCCAACATCTGAACAACAACCCAAACTTGAGGAGTAGCCTCATACTTTTACCACAATTGTGTAAATTAAAGCTTTAATGAGTTAAATGGAGCTTTTAGCTTTTGATTGCTCTTTAAATGAGTGGACACCAAACCTTGACCTTTACTGTAATGTTCCTGTTAAAAAAATGAATAAGATATAACATTCGTAAAATCTTTTCTGACTGCATTTGAATTTATGAGATGTTTAAATCAGCTTGTGTGTTTGCTGAGATACATCATGTGTTTACTGAACTGAAAACCAAGCTGTTTATCGTCTGAACAGCATCCCAATGGGCTCTAATGTGGTTTCTCTTGGAACTTTTACAAACTTCACAAACCAAGAAACATAACGTGAAGATCTTTAGTGAGAAAAGTCATTCTCTGACCGTCCTCTCTGTAGCTGGACTTCCGGACACCACCGGGTTTCGACCGCACCAGGAATGCTGAAATCGGGAACAAAGACATCAAGTTCCAGCACCTGGAGGAAGCCTTCACCTCCGAGCACTGGCTGGTCCGAATTTACAAAGTCAAGAAGCTGGACAACCGCAGGGTTCTGAAGCACAAACCCCGTGTCACCAACACCGTGTCCAAACAGAAGTACACCTCCAAAAAGGTAGGTAGAGTTCACCTTTAATCACTACAGGTATGTTAAGGTATTTACTCTAACCTCCGCTAAATGGGGTGTTGGTGGCCTAGTGGTAGGACACTTGCCTTTGGACCAAAAAGTTGTGGGTTCGAATCCGACCTCTGGTGTTACCAACACTGGGTCCCTGAGCAAGACCCTTAACTCTAAATTGCTCTCAGGGGAACGGCCCCTGGAATTAGGAAATGTAAGTCGCTCTGGATAAGAGCGTCTGCTAAATGCTGTAAAGGTAAATACTTTAATGACGTATTTCATACGTCAGTACTTAAGTAGTGTTCATATCAGATACTTTACTCAAGTAGTATCTTAACACCTTCAATATTTAAGTAGTGTTCATATCTGACGTTGAAGTACTTTTACTCAAACAGTAGCCGAATGCCTTTAATATTTAAAAGCAGTTTGTTTCAGATATTTACATATATATGTTAAAGTAGAATTCAAACACCTTTAATATTAATGTTCACATACTTTAGATACTTTATTATATTTACTCAAGTAGAATTCTAACTTTTCTAATTCTTTTTCTGTTCACATTGAATACTTTGGTACTTTAACTCCACTAGTATCTTAACAGCTTTTGTACTTACTGTAAGTACTGTCCAGATAATTTAGTATCGACTGACAAGAGGCAGGACAGGTGTCGCAGGTTACAAAAGATGTTCAAAACACCATGTCCTCGATGACGCTTTGCTGCAGAATTTATTTTAAACAATATAAATTTTTTGCCACATATTGTAGCTCCACATTTGAGGGCATTACGTAATCATCATCACCTTGTTAATTCTGAGTGCAGCAGCGGTAGAATCTTTGGTGAGTATTTCTAATGTAATCATGTAACAGCAGAAATGAAGATTTATTTATAAATGTCTCTGCTGAACAGACGGCCAAAAGGAAGCGCGGCTACATCAAGAAGAAACTGCTGCTGAAAAAGGGAAAGAGAACGAGTAAAAAACAACTCTGAGACTGGGACTAAACAACAACAAACTGAACAAACGCGACGGAGAGCAGCAGCAGCAGCGCCTCCCTGTGGCCGGAGGTAGAATCTCTCACCACTCAAACTCGTTCATTTCTCTCCCGTTTCCCCTCTTTTTTATTCTTACGCTCGAATGTACGTTGTGGTTCCAGTTCGGCACGAGCTCCACCTTTATCTTGTGTTGTTTCTTATTTGAGCTGGTGGCGAGCGTTGAGAGGTGATCTGTTACAACTGTTGCTAATAGATTGACACCAAAGAGACCGCAGTTGGTCTGAGAGAAGCTGATGTTTGAAGTAGTGCTGGGAATCAGTGACATCAGTTACAGAAATTAATCTAGTCAGAGGTTTATGTTGTGGTTTTTACCAAGATAAACCTGATTCATGTCAGGGACTGGAATAAAGACAGGCATGTTATGTGTGTGGTCAGACATGGAAGACAACACAGGACAAAATCATTTCTCTTACTGTTATCTCAAAATAATTCTCCTTGTTTTAAAGATTTCGATTTCGATCATCATGCTCTTTATCTCGCGTGATCTTGATATTACAGAAGTCTTCATTTTTTTCCCAAAACCTCAAAACACATTTCTTTCAATGTTTTTACAAATATTCTCCATTTATTTTATATGTATTTTCCAAAACAAAAGGAAACTTAATTTTCATAAAGATGTTTTCCTCATTTTTTCCCATGATATCAATATAACAAAAAGTTGTTTTATGAATTTAATAACTTTTTTGATGAACTTAATTGTCAAGAAAGAATAGCTGTTTTCTCAAGATAGCAACTTATTTAGCAGTTTTTACAGCTACAAGTTACAAATAATGTTGAAATATCGTCCATTTGTACAGACCCAAGCATAAAAATAAAAACTTTTCATTTTCACATTAAAACCATGAACCAAAAGCCAAAAACACATTTTTAAATGTTTGTTTCCAAAACCAAAATATATCCCAGACCCTCCAAGAGTTTCTCTTATGAGCTCCACATATGAGTCACTTTCTCAAGATTACGACGATTTTTCTCATGATCTCAACATAAAAGTTGCTTGCTCGGTTTCACAAATTATTTTTCTTGTTTAACTTAATGCACATTTCTTTAAAAATATTTGTTTCCCAAACAAGAATGAAGCCTCTTTTCTCATGACCTTGACTTTTTGTGATCATTTTGTGATTTTTCCTTGAGATAAAGGCTCATTTTTGAGAACTCAACTTGATCTCATCATCTCAACATGACCAAATTTGTGTTCATAAGATAATTATTTTTCTTGATGTAACAAGAATTGTTCTCCCGAGAGCAACACGATTATCTCAGTTTAAGCTTGTTTAAGATAACTACTTGTTTTCTTAACGTGATAAAATGTAATAAAAGCTGTTTTCTCAAGATAACTTAATGTTCTCTAATGAAAGTTTCTCAAAATAACTTTTCTCTCATGCTCTCAACATATTGGAGGTTGGTATAGCAAGTTAAGTTCTTGAGATAATAACTGATACTTCTTGTGATCTCAACATTACTCAAAATCATCTCAAAATCACCACTTATTTTTCTGATAACCGAACGTTGTTAACTAACCCTAACCCTAACTTATCTCTCATGATCTCAACACAATGGAGGTTGTTCTCTCAAGATGATCAACGACTGGTTACGTTTGTAAACTCAACATAAGAAAGTTTATTTCATGGTGTAACGACGTATTGATCTCATGATCGCTAACTCTCTCGTTGTCGTCACGTGGTCATGTGATTGATTTGTTTTAAATATGAGTTCCCAGATGAGTTCCCAGCACGATTTTGAAGCTGCTCTGTGCTCCTGACTCGCGTACCTGTGTGTACATGGAATGGAGGAAACAGATTTTCAACTTCTATCTTTGGAAAGCTGTGTAAATATGTTTGAATAACGTCTGAATGTTGTGTTTTATCTGCTTGCGATGATTCTTTGGCATGTTTTTGATATTTTTCAGGGTTTGATTTGTGGTATGTCCTCGTTGATGTCTTTTCCACCAGGTTTATGGTAATGAACGCAATAATAATTCAGCTGCTCAGCAGGTTATTAATTAATGTGATTTTTTCACCCCTCGTCAATATTAAGGTGATCAGTATTAAAACTAATAAATCAGTTCTGTACATTTACATGTAACTTTAACAAATGTTGCCCAATTTGCAAAATCCTTTCATTCAGACTTTGCAACAAAGTGATTCAACCTGAAGTCAAACGTGTAGCCACAACATCTTGTGAAATGACCATTTTCCTAAACAATAATGTAAATTATCAAAAAATGTTTGAAACGCCTGCCATTTGTACAGACACCGACATAAATTTTCACATATTTGTTTTTTCACATTAAAACCATAAACCGAAACCCAAAAACACATTTTAAAATGTTTGTTTCCAAAACTACAATGAAAAACCAAATCGCTTTAACCCCTAACCATTTCTTAAACAATTTTTAGGTTTCAGAACAATTTGTAGCCAAACAATGTGTTCTGGGTAAAATCATCACTCTATTGAAAACTGAATTCTGAATGCAACAGTAAAATCACATTTTTATAAACTTTTGTCAGGTGTAGTGCTCACATTATCTCATGACTTCTCAAAAATAAACAGAAAAAAATCTGACCTGGTTAAGTTTTTAAGCGTTATTGAAGTGTTGTTAACACAAACACCTACACGACCTACACTTCAGAGTGTTTCTTCACTGTCACTGTGAGAGACGTTCACACCGACCAGTGGTTTTCTGGTTTTCGTGACTGTTGGTGTCATAAAACGTTTTGTTTTGCTCTCAGATGAGATTCTACGACAGTCTCCAGACCCTACAAGATTTCACCATGTTGTGATTTCAACTTAACGCAAATTCAGCCACTCTCAGTCAATTCATTGCGACCCTTGGAATTTTGACCAATTACCACTACCTTTTCCACAATACGTCAACAAACTCACTCCCTTGTTACGTTTAGAAGACGCAGGAAATGTGTGATAAAAATGCCGCACATTTACCTTCAAAAATAACTAAACGAATAATGGTTAATAAAAATAATAGTGGTTTTTCTTCCTTCATTTTAATTCATTGTTAAAGTTGCTCCCTCAACTTAATTGCAACAAAACGGCTAAAAACACGATTTTATTTTTTAGAAAAGTTGCTGCAAAATCAGGCATTTTAGGCTGCAACAAAATGATTATCTTAATATCTGAAACATCAGGCAGCTTTGCACATGGTACAACACCAAATGAACAACCGGTTTCATACGATAATACAAAAAGATTAACTAGATTTTGGAAATCCTCACGTCCTGATTCGAGCAGCAAATCGTCCAGGCTGCAGCTGTGGGGCTCCGCAAGGCTCCGTTCTGGGGCCACAGAAGATTTGATTTGTTTATTTGATAAAAGACGAGGCGTCGTGTGTTATTAGCCTGTGTGACGTTAATCAGTTTATTAGTCAGGAGGTATGAATGAGCATCTTTTCCCCTCATCTTTCTTGATTTTGTCATTAGGGACTTTGAAATTTGTGACTATCTTATTTTTCTGTTATTTTGAGCCTTCTACTGAAATTTTGTAGATGATAAGTTGTAGATGATCCTTAATGTGATGATTTTATTCATGTTTAAATGATTATTTTCCTTTTTTGCTGATTTAGGGTTTGAATAATGACTTCTCTTAATGACTTTTCTTCTGAATCTACTCACCGTATTTTCTTTCTTAACTGATTTTCCTCGTGCATTCCTCCGAACCATGTCATTGTTCAACAGGTTTGTAGAATTCATTTCTTGTTGGACTGAGTCACATTTAAAAAAAATTAAATAAAATACCTTTTAAAGAAAACTGCTCTGAATTACTGTTGTAGATGAGGATTTTCTCTCCTGCAGTCTTTCGTGTACGTCTGTAGTCGGTCACAAGAGGGCAGTACAAGCTGGCATTGACTTTAACAGTTATAAAGCACCATGGAAAACCTCATTACTGATCAAATTAAAACCTAAAAACACATTACGAAATATCCACAACACTGCTACACCCTCGTTCATTAATGACGAGCTGCAGCCCGTAACAGCCTGGATATTTTAAAACACAACAGTGAAAAAGTTGATCATGACTTCAGAAGAAAAAGACACGTCGTGTGAATAATTTTAGCTTCTCATTTGGCAAAACGAATACTTATTAGCGGAAGGGAAAATAAAATGTGATACTGATCAAAACGTTACCACTTTACCATGCGACTCCCCTTATGAAGGTGATAAATGATGTATAATCAGGTGTAGAGTTTGTCATTAATGATCAGTGATAAACATGTTATATGGTGTTGTGCAGGATCACTATTTGGCGAGATCTCAGATCTACTAAGTGTCTCAGCGTATCTCGTCCCCTCGTCTCAGACAGAATGTTAAACTTCCTCAGCTGTCTGTTAACGTTATTACTAGGGTTGCACGATACGATCCGATATCGTATGTTCCGATGCTGAATAAATGAGGAAGGCAGAGTCGAGTGCGTAGCAACAAGGCGTTTTGCTCGACAACGTTCCACTGCACGCTCAGAATTTTAGCACAAAAATAACACCATAACGCTGACATCTAACGCAGCACCAAGTCAAGCGAGAGTGGAGCGAGGACGGAGCATTTCCAGCGTAGTGCACAACATTTTAACAAAAAGTCACTTCCCACCCTATGTAGTGCACCAAGTCAAATAGGGCTCGTGTGACTCTCCATGTGCACTACCTAGTGTGTAGAGAGCCGTTAAGCTACAACCCCGGCTATTTCCTGAGATGCATACTACCACATAGAAGAGTATGATAAGAGCAGCTTACCTACCATACTATTAAGTGCAGTAGTACACGGCTCGGGACACGGCCCATGTGTGAGCTCACATTCACTAAGTGAAGCAAACACACAGTTTAGTAGTTAACCCTTTGAACTCTGGCCCATTTTTGAAAGTTTCTGCATCCCTTTATTTATTGGGCTATAACATTTTAATTCCATAAGCTAGCCATTCATGCCTCATGTTGTTGTTTCCAGAAGACCCAGGGCTACTTATTTATGTAATTATTTGATGTGAAACTAACAAGTAAAATCTTATCATTTTTATAAGAAAATTCTAGTTTTTCCCTAGTGAAATTTTACTTTTTTCTTTTATTTCTACAAGACAATGTTTTTTCAGTAGAGATTTAACTCTAGAAATGTGTGGGGTAAAGGTCCAAAGCCATTGTTATATATATTTTTTCAATCTGGGGCATTCTATGGCTTATTACAATATAAGAATATGTGCTTATTTCCAGACGGAATTTGAATTTGACCTTCCTTGGTATCATTATTACTGCTGAAGAAGTTAGCACTCTGCCCTAGAGATGATCAGATGACCTCTAGAATGCAGTCAAACACTATCCCCCAACAGTTACAGACACACACACACACACACAGAAAGACTCAGGCACAAAAAGATATTTTTTTGAGAAACCCTTTAAATTTACTCTCTTTTGCGCACACGGTTACTCTGGAATAATTTACTGCACAAAGATGGGACTTAGACGATCGTATAGGGTAAGTCTTCTCCATTTCTCTGATATGTGCGTCATCACGTTGACTTGATGTGATTCATGAAGCTTCATCTGCACATCACTACACGTGTAGTACTGCACTAGGCGAGCTATGGTAGGTGAGCTGCTCTTATCATACTTTTCTATGTGGTAGTATGCATTAGTGATGTGCAGCTTCGTGAACTGCTCTTGACGTTAAGAGAATGACACAGTTTGTCAAGTGCTGCACCTTTACGTCTTTTCTTCAAGTCAAGAGCGGCATCTAGTGGTGCCACAAACTACAGCGACCGCTCCGTGAAGCTTCATCACGAACTTTAACACTGATATTTTCAGTGTTGCTATTTTTTAAGTGGTCCCTTTTCTTTAAGGCCCAAGTGATGAACAAACCAGCATGAAAACCCTTTATAAAAACAAGTAGAATGTCTTACAATACAGTATACTGAAGTATTATAAGAATTTCATAAGAAATATATCATATTAATGACAAATATGTCATACACCCGTCATTTTACGACACGTTTATAGCAAATGTCATACGTGTCCTAATATACATGATAAATTCATCATTTGTTAAAGATACTGTATTAGAGTATAAACCTATATACGTATATATATACATGTTATAAAATAAACATTATAGTAAATGCAGAAAATCAAACTGTGTGCCTAAGCTTGTGAGGGGCAACGTGTTGATTTTCACTTTTCAAAGTGCAGCTCTTCTGAGACAGACGAGTGAAGAACACTAGAGCGTTGAACACTGTGTAGGTGCTGCTCATGACATGTATACTACGCTACTAAGAGCCTGAGCCGTGTGGAGGAGGGGTGTGACGATATCATGATACATCGATTCAGTGATCAGCGAGCCCATAGTATCGATCCAAAATGAAACCAGTGATCAGACATCATATACAGTATATCATACACATAGGATCATATATATATATATGACGTCTGATCAATGTTGTCATTGCGGATCAATCCTGATCGTTGAATCAGTATATCAGGGTAGATCGATGTATCGTTACAGTCTTATTTACGGGATTTTTTTTATGATGTTTTCTTTTGAATGATTTTGTATTCTAAATATTAATTTTGCCCAAGGCATCAGTGCACAATTAAGGGTGTGTAATAACTGATGATGATATATATATATGTACGTGTGTATATATGCATATATACATATATGTGTATGTGTATGTATTTGTGTGTGTGTGTATATGTATACACAAACGTCTTCTTTTTATTTATTTATTTCTTTTTTTTTTTTTTTTTTACATTTTTAATTAAATTGTGATTGTAAATCACTTTAGTCAACACTGTTGTTTTAAATGTGCTCTATAAATAAATTTGATTTGATTTATTTTCTGCTCTTCACCTGCTCGTTAACTGGCTTCAGAACATGCGACTTAAGTTGAAAAATGACAACCTGAATAAGGCGCGCTAGACCCCCCTCCATAACTCCAAACTTTTTAAGAAAAATTTGTACCGTCCGCTTCAGAAATTAAGAGCGGATCATGCTCTAGTGAGTGAAAAGAATTAAACGTAGCTTTGATTCTAGAAAAATTGCCTCGACCACTTTTGCACACAAATGATTTGAGTCATTAGAATGACTGGTTCAGGTCTAGCAATAGAAAAGGCAAAGAACCTACTGGATGTTAGAGTTATGATAACACTGTACCGGTACATCCCTGATGCAAGGGGGAATACACACACACACACACACACACACGCACATACGTATGTGTATATATAAATATATGTGTGTGTGTGTGTGTGTTCATGTATTTATCGCATTGTGGGGACCTTTTTGTCTCCTAAAATCACGTTTATCTGTTTTTTGGGCTTTGTGGGGACATTTGAGAGGTCCCCATGAGGAGAAATGACTTTATAGAACATGTGCTTGTTTTATTTGAGAAACTAAAAGAGGTAAAAGATGTGCTTTTGGTTACTGAGGTTAAGGTTAGGGTTAGGATTAGGTGTAGCTGTAAAATTATATACATCTAGTCATTATGGGAGTCTATGGAAAGACCTCACAAAGATAGTAATACAAGACAGTGTGTTTATGTGTGAGTGTATGTGTGTGTGTGTGTGTGTGTGTTATTACATCATTATTGTTTGCTGTAAGAGATCATTATATATTAACATATGCTAGGCTACGTCCTCCATCTGATAAAATATGTGATGAGTAGTTTATATAAAATGGTATGTTTTTAAAGAAATAATCATCATAAGGACAGCAGTCACGTTCACCTCACCTCAGTCCCAACACAAGCTGGAAGACATTGATTTTGTGGAAAAGGGTTTGAAAAATGGCAGGTTTAATCCCTTTACAACAGAAGAGAGCGTGTTACAGGTGAAATGTCTAACATGAGAAACTGCACTTCTGATGGGAGCTACGAGCAGAAGCGAGGCTCAGGTGAAAAATAGAGATATAATCTACACTCTGATATAGAGAGTAATATAGCGTTATATAAAAGTATTCTACTGTGATTCCTCTGCTTGGTTTAATAGTGAATAAGGAACTTCATCATAGAGTTGATCATAAAGATAGACTTGAGTTTTGTCGGTCAGCGGCAGGAGAGTGAAGCTGTTCCTCCTCCTTCTCTTTTCCAGCATTTCCCTCTCATCCCTCCATCATCTCCAGAGTTAGTCCAGCTTCCAGTTTCAACTGTTTCAAAATGTTCACTGGGTCTTCCATAAGGGACTGTTATAAACCCAACCGTCACCCTGCAGAAACACCCAAAAATCAGCTGCTGAGCAAAACACGCCGCCATTATTATTATTATTGTTATTATTATTATTATTATTATTATTACATAAGTAAATAACAGCAGTCAGAGAATTAGCAGCTGGAGTATTAATAAGTGTAATATGATCAAAAACACCAGATTAAGACATTAATAAAAGGAAATCAATGAACAGGAAAACACAGGGACATGGCTGATTACAAATTACGAGTGAAAAGGGTAAAAAGACATTTATACTTGTTCCTCATTTGTGATCACTGTGTTTTTATGTCTCTAATTATATACTGTATCATATCAAACAGCGATACAATAATCAAGGTGACGGTAACGGCATGGTAACAGTGCAGTGTGATGCTGTGTGGTTTGTGCACCTGCTTGGTGAAGAATTTGGGTTTCCATGGTGAGCTGCTGGAGGCTCTCTGTCGCTCCTCCACACGCTGTCTCTCCTCCAGCTGCTGCTTGTGTTCCGTAGCCTGGTCGATGTTGCCTTCTTTTAGTGCCCTGGTGACGTGCTGCCATAAACGCCTGCGCGCACACACACACACACACACACACATTATCTATCTATCTATCTATCTATCTATCTATCTATCTATCTATCTATCT
>JAVGVS010000854.1:0-76909 GCA_032718565.1 Distichodus sexfasciatus
AATAATAATAATAATAATAATAATAATGACAAATATTGACTTTCTCCTGTGATTTTTTTTAACTAGATGAGTTAAATGGCTGTGTTTGGAATTGATAACTCTAGAATGAGTTTGTAGAGGATTGCAGCTATATAGAAAATAAAAATGATAATAACAAGAAAGAAATATTTTTGGTCACATACCACCTTAAATCTGAATCAATTATATTTATATCAGACAGACTTCTACTGTAGAATAATCATGGAAAACGAGAACCTGGCGACTGTTCCTTTTGTATCACACAGATGAAAGTTGTAGATTTAATTTGATATTTAACGCCGTGTGATGTGGTTATTGTGGATGTGGAAACGGCATATCGTCCAGTCCTAACTCTAACATCCGGTCAGTACCGGAAGTCGTTAAATTAGAGGACTACAAGGGAAAACGACCATGAAGAATTTAATTGCAGGGTTTTTTATAAGAAGACATGGAGATACTGCATAAAAATAAGGTGCATTATTTATTTATTTATTTTTTTTTTCATTGTTAAATATCTTAACGAGTCCAAAATACGAACTCTAAACTTCACTCACGAAGGAACAATGATGGCGTTGGAGACAAGAACCATTAGCCGAACTAATTTGATTTAACAACCCTGCTTATATTTAGTTATTAATTACACAACCAGGTCATTTGGACATATGTTTATTCCTATATGTGATAACTTATGTTAAGACGTATGCATTAATTAATTCGTGCTAGTGTGTGGAATGCGGGGTTTTTTTTCCTTTTAGGGTTTGTGTAAATTAAATTACAGACTTAAAATAGACTATAAAGAGCCAAACACGGATTCTTTCGTTTATAAAAGCTGTCGATGGTGTGTTAAACAGTTCAGGTTTATGATGAAGATGAAAACAAATCAGACTCGGATGCGGACGGTGCCGCTGTAAACACAGCAGAACAGGAAGAGGAACAGCGACATCTAATGGCCAACAGGCGACAGTACAACTACACACATCACTAAATACTAGGTTTATGACTATATTTTTCGTGTATTTTAAACAAATTGCTTAAGTTTCAGTGCCGGAAATCATTTTCTGATATAAATAATCTTTGTGATGACAATGTGTGAATTTATGAATTTAAAAATGACATAATGTAGGTTAACCGTTAACCTGATTCACGAAGTGTAGGTGTTGTGTGTTTGACATATATAAAAGTCAGTGATTATTTGTCATTGTGAACACACCACAACCAAATGTGACATCTGCATTTGACCCATCTGTGAAGGAGCAGAGGGCAGCAGTCATGGGCATGGCCCGGGGAGCAGTGCTGGGGGACGGTGCCTTGCTAATGAGTGGCTCAGTCTGGGATTTGAAACGTTCAAGATTCTTTATTTGTCACATGCAAAATATACAGGTACAACATGCAGTGAAATGCATCCTGATCCGCCCTTTGACCATGCAATTAAGGCAAAAATGTAAAAATAAAATAATAAAAATAACAAGGAGAACAATAGAACCTTAAAATAACTTCAAAATAAGGAGATAAAGGGTAAGAGATTTTTTTTTAAAACTATGACTTATATACAATACAATATACAGTAAGGTGCAATGGTCAAATTCACTACATTTGCAGCATTTAAAAGATGCCGTTTTCCACAGTGGCTGACATTTCATAGTCAAAGGGTACAGTCGTTAAATACAGGGACAGTTTCCCTGGAGGAACTTGGATTAAAGGCTTTGTTCAAGAGACCGGTGGTGGTAGTGTAGTTGGATACAGCTGGTTTTGAACTTATGACCTCTTGTCCTGTTTGTGAGCAAGCCACAAACTCGAAGTTTCCTACGTTATTTAGAATCCGCCTCATGAGATTTTTCTCTCAGCACCGCTGCATCTAACAAGACGTCATGTCTGCACACTGCACACCTTCGGTCTAAATTTCAGGGTTATAATAAACTTTCCCTCTTTGTTCCACTTCTTAAACACGTTTTTAAATAATTGTTCCATAATTTGCAGATGTGCAGTTACATTTAAATATTAAAGCCTACTTCAGGAACATTCATTCATTCATTTATTCATTCGTTCATTCATTACCCAAACCGCTTAATCCCAACCGGGGTCACGGGGACCAGAGTCTATCTTGGGAACTTACGGGCACAAGGCGGTGACCAACCCTGGGCAGGCACCAACACACTGCAGAGCACACACACATTCACACTATCACACTTACATTGCACACCTTATGGGGCCCGGAGGAAACCCACGAGAACACAGGGAGATTATGCAAACAGAAAGGGCCCTACGGCCAGGTCGGGGCTCAAACCCAGGACCTTCTCGCGTTGAGGTGGCAGCGCTAACCACTGCACCACCGTGCCGCCCCTTCAGGAGCATATTTTACTATATTATTTATTTTTTGTAGTTTCTAATGCAGACATCCCAAGTCTCCTGGAAGTTCCGGGAGTCTCCCGCATATTGATAGCGGCTCCCTGATGCCCGCAAATTGAATAAAATGTCCCGGAAACTAGAGCAAGCAAACAAGAGCCTGCACGCGAGACAGTAGCGTGTGCTTCACGCACTTGAGAGAAGCCCATGCTAGACAAAGGGCATCCTGATTGGTTTACTTAGCAAAATAAGCCAGTCAGACTTCAGTGCGGGCGTGTTGGGTTTTGGTGGCGGGGGGACCTCCCTGAAATGAGTTTTTGCAGGTTGGGATGTCTGCTAATGGTTCTTCAGTTTAATTTGCTGAATTGTGTTTAAATTTGGGAACAAATCAGATTGCATTTCACTTGATGTTGCACTTGCAAAACTCTGTGAGTGACAATATCTTGAATCTTGAAATCTTGACATTTGGCAGTACACCAGTCTCTTTTACTCAATTCCACAAACCCAACCTGACGCTGAAATCCGTCTCCAGCACGCCAGTATAAATCAGCTTGGACAGTCCATCAAAAATATATACAAGGTTTTACTACATCCCGTTTCCCTTTCTAGAAAAACGTTTCCACACCTGGTTTGTTGCATTTACCTCTAAGCTTAGTTTTTGTCTATTTTAAACTGCGCCTGCATCATGTCAGCATGAGGTGAGTGTTTCTAAATGGACAGTTTAAGCTGGTTCTCTCCCTGTCCGTAACAATCCCTCAGTCTAGGCAAAATGGCCTTAAATTGCCATCAGGAGCAATGCTGGCATTCAGTAGCATTAGCAGCTTAGCGGGGAGCCGAGTCGTTGAGTAGGAAATGGAGACAATGAGGCGAAGGCCGACTTCTCTTCAGCGTCCACCGTCCAGCATCAGCATATAAAACCCTGCCGATTTTCTCCACTTCGCAACGAGGGTGAAAGTGGCCATCGTTTCGTCAGCGCCATCATTATCCTTTATGATGAAAGTGAGAGACATAAAACTAGGGCTGGACGATAAATCATTTTAGCTTTATTATGATTAATGAAAATTTTCAGTGACAAGGTCTGCACTGTAACTATGTTTGTGTTTATGTTATCTTTGTGTTTTTAAAATAATCAGGTGGAAGTATACAGTATTTTTAAGGGTAGAGAACGTACTGTATATACATAGATATATATATATATATATCTTTTTTTTTTAGGGTTGAGTACCGAGGTCAGTACTTTTAAAGGTACCGACCCCGAATGATGTCGGTTCTACCGGGTGTTGGTTCACGTCAAATCAAACTGTGCCAAATTTTGGTACGTTCACACGCTCGTCGGCAGCAGCAGGCACAGTCAACAGTAATCAAGTTACAATGCAGTTTACATTTACAGCAGCAATTGGATAGAAGTTTCCGTTTGCTATTTAAGCTTTAGTGTTAGTTTTAATTACCATGACAACGCTTGCCAGGGGAAGAAAGCACATGCGTGGAGAAACTGCACGGAAATCTGAAAACATGGCGACAAGCCCAAAGCGTTCAACTGTGTAACTGCACTTTACTAAAATCGGCGCAGACAGCGTGACATGTGACATTTACCACGCGAAATGCAGAACTGGGGCTAGCAATACGTCGACCCTGAGGAAACACCTCGTTAAACATAAAATATATTTACGGGTGGATGATGGATGAGTGTGCGGTGTTTGATAACTGTAGCGCCACAGTTAGTGCCTGTGTTCACCAAACGGGGTTTTCAATATTTTTAATAAAAATCCAATGAGCTTCAGCGTTCAACTTTAGGTGATTAGTGATGGTTCTGTTTTAGTTATTGTTCTGGGATATTTTTATTAAAACTGTAATAAATTGATATTTTAGTTGTAACATAAGAAATGTTTGAAATTAATTTGGGGCTTATTTTTTATTACTGTATTTTTTATGTTGATACAAACATGACGTGGCGCTGAATTCGTCTTCCAAGATTTCATTCGTACTCCGAGCTCGAATGTGGCCCGAAAAATCGCTCGTACTCCAAAATGGTGATTGTCTAAGCAGTTTGAGAACCGATGTACTACTGTATATATAATCGGTTTTATTTGATGTCCAATTAATCGCCCAGCCGCGCGTAAACCCATGCATTCCGTAAGCGCCGCAGCATTCCCCGAGCTGTAAATACGCCGTCCTCCACTTGGAAAACGCATGTGTCTACACTGGCCTCCATGCATTAACTTGTAAAGTGCTCGAGACGGCTCTCCACATCTGATTCGGTGCGTCGATAGAAGTACCCTTATCCCGCAGTAGCATCGGGAGCAGCTTGCTTTTAATCACGCGCGGACAAGTAGGAGCCAATTTGCATCCGTCTACACGTTCTCGGCCCTCGCTGCGCCTGATTTGCCGCGGCCTGCCACTCGATATCCAGCCGGCCGGCCGGCCACAGAGCCGCCCCAGAATAAATCTGTCCTCGACCTCCTTGAATCAATGCGGGCAATTTAGCCGAAAGGGCAAAGAACCATCCATATGAATGTGGGGAGTTTTATTTTTTCCAAATTTGGAGCGAGTGACTACACAAGGAAAGGTCAGGTCTGTCCAACGAATCTGACGCGGCAACGACGAAATATTATGTTTACATTCACGCCATTTTAGAGCCAATTCAGAGCTAACTCGAGGGACAGTCTACCTGCACTGCCAAACATGAAATCTTTAACAAGCCAGAAAATCTTAAAAAGAAAAAATAGATCTTGTCTTTTTTTTTTTAAAGAATAACTTACTGGACTAGACTTGTATGTGTGAGATAAATAATCTATTTTTAAGAAACGGTAGCTACAATTATCTTATTAAGAAAAATTTACTGATCACAAGAACTTCTTAAAATGAAATAATAAATTTAATTAGGAGAACGGAAAGGTTCTCATTCTCTCCACTACGAGTTAAGAAATTAATGACAACTTTGCTTTTTTTGAAGAATATTAAAGCTAAAAACATGGAAAAAGGGAAAGATTTTTTTTCTTGTTTTAGGAGACCTTTACAAGATAAATCTTCTCACTATACTGTCAGATAATTTTGCTTGATTCTGGTTCCTTTTTTCTTCTTATCATTTTCTTTTTCTTATTTTCTGACACTGATTTTTTGCAGTGTGGAGCAACATAGAGGCTCGGTGGGGGGTAGATTGGTTTTTTAAAATCTTTTGCTTTTAGTGCCACTAGAGGTCGAGTGACATTGGTTTTTCAGGGCCGATATCGATACCGATTATTGCTAGCTATTGGCCGATAACCGAAATTTGGAATCGATACGCGAAAAAATAATCATTTGAGTTTTACAAACGTCAACACAAAATTTTATTTAAAGAACTTTATTGTTTATAAATACTGTGAAACCAAATTAAGCAGCTGCAGCTTGTGGTGAAGAAAGCAAAGCTGCTCTGCATGCTCTCCACTTAACCGAAATCTTGTGTGACATACAGCCAATCAGAGACAGTTGTGGGTGGGACAGTACATGAAGCAGCGAGTCGAGAGCAAACGGCACAGGGAGAAGAGACGGCAGTGGAGCCACATTAGCGCACCTTGAAATTACTTAAAATCGGTGATGGTCAAAATGAATTCCGGTAATCTGCAAAATTCCTAATATTGACCCCCGACAATCGGTTGAGTGAGTACCTCAGTGGTACCTTTACCGGTCCGGGACTTGAACCAGCAGGCTTCCGATCATCACTCCCAAATCTTAACGAATTCTTTAACTCTTCCTCATTAGCCAAGTTTCCATCCAGTTTTTTGCGACGTTTTGTTATCGACAAACAGAATATGCGTAAAAGAAATGTGCGAAATTTGCTGTCTCCAGCCTGTTTCCATCCAACTGGCTTTTTATCGATAAAATGGTGTGCGTGATGACGTCATCCCCCCAAAACGAACTGTCGCATAGGTTTTGGTGCATCGCAAAAAAAATCTGCCCTTGAGCCGTTTCCATACATCATTTTGTGTATGTCGCAAATTATCTACCTTTTGTTTTCCACGTGACACCCCCCTCCGCTAAACAAAGAAACAAAGTGATGGAGAGATTATTCAGACAGTTTTTTGAAATTTGCCAGCTTACTGTTATTTCAGTTTCACAAATAATTGGAATTGTACAAAATATCCGAAGACGACAGCAGAATGAAGAAGCTGCTTGTGTGATAGCCCTAGAGCTCGAAGAAAGTACCTCAGTGCGACGAAACCCACGTGATGAAAATGTATCATGTGACACATTTATTTGCGTTAAAGCCCTTTTTTCCGACAAAAAGTGTTTCCAGTGTAGTTTTTGCGACATCTGAAGTATCGATATGGAAGTTATGCGCTAAAGTTAAACGGAAAAATATTATGTCGACATTTACAAAATTTTATCGATAATAAGCATTTCCATCAGCTATATCGGTAAAAAATTTGAAGCGCTAAATATTTTTTCGCAAAAACTCCTTGGATGGAAACCTGGCTATTGTCTCCAACCTGTAACCTTTTCGGTACCTGCTTCACAATAAAAGTCCTGAACTTTTGAGGAATTTTTGGTGCATCTCGGCCGGAACCACTTGGGACATAAAGTGTCCTGGAGCAGATTTATTATGATACTTTATGAACAAACACAAACAGTTCTGCAAACACAGCGATTACATTATAATACTGCTTAACAGAGGATACAGGGGCGGAAAAGGCGTGAGGAGAGTTCAAGCTAAAACCTAAAGCACTGAGAGAAAACACGTTACATTACACCACCACCACCAGCAAGTGGCGCTCCAAACACATAATACACAACACACGCACAGCGTAGGATTCAGTCTTCACAGTTCACACAGAGCTCACCGCTAATCTGTGGAAAATATGAGCATCGTTTACGCTGGAGTCAGTAACACACGTTCAAACTGTCCATCATTAGTTAGAACATTAATCTTCTCGACCTTAACATCGTACATTTTTCATATTTTCAAGGAATGTGTGCTTTCGAGTGTGGAATGTCAAATCAACAGCAAATCATTCCTACAGGAGGGTTTCTGTTTATTCTGGGAGGAAGCGTCGATGAGCAAAACTAAAACCATGAAAAAGCATAAGTTTTTTTATTCTTAAGCCACCAGTGAAAGTGAGTGATTATTTGTCATTGTGGATACAGCACAGCACACAGTGCACCACGACCAAATGTGACCTCTGCATTTGAGCCATCCGTGAAGGAGCAGTGGGCAGCTGACATGCCCTGACACATGTTGCACGACGCACGATTAAGCTGCGACACGGTCTGATACAAAAAAATCGCACGAGTGAAAAATTGGCTGAAAATGGGCCGAAAATCGCACAGTGTAAGCCCAGCTCAAGGAGAGACTGAGAGCGTGTAGACGTCCGCACCAGCGTTGGTCTCCGAATCACGCCCGTAATCCCGGGATACGCTCTAGTCCCCAAGACCCTGATAGGAAGTGTAACGGTTAGGGAGTTGGCCCTGTGATCAGAAGTATGCCGGTTCAAGTTCCGGACCGGTAAAAGGTACCAGTGAGGTGCTCATGAGCAAGGAACTGTGCCACACAAACAGCTCAGCACTCCTTCACGGATGGGTCAAATGCAGAGGTCAGATTTTGTTGTGGCGCATTTTGTGCTGTGCTGTGTTCACAACGACGAATATAAAGAAATCAGGAGACGCACGTGTGCAAAATATTATGTGCCATGTATTCGGATATGAGTTATTCGGATATGGCATTATTTGCTTTGGAATTTTTTACTGTTATTGAAGCAATATCGACTGACGCTGTAAATCTCCGACCGTGCAAACGTGGAAATTTATTGTACAAAGCAATGATACCTTTTTACACCGTGTCCTGTTATTCTTTGTGCGGTTGTAACAAAACATTCACTGCTTCAGATTCCATCACCGGTGGGTCACTCATCCTAAACGGTATCATTGAAGTTCCCTTGAATAATTCCTCATTTCACCTACACCCTGTACTGTTCTGGGGTGTGTTCACAACGAGAACTAATCACTGGCTTTCACTTCTCTTAAAAATGAATATATATTACTGCAGAGTGTGTGTGTGAGAAAGCGAGACTGGGCAGGCCTGGTTTAGATGGACTCGTACCACATATCAGCTGGATTGTCAACGCATAATCTGGGTAGAGTGTCAAAACTGAAGACGTTATCATATTTCCATCTAACAACACTTCTCCCCGCGGTTGCGCTGTGAACAGAACGGAGCGTAGACGACTTAGCTTGGGAGAGTGAGATATTGGCTGTACGCCGTCATTCATATTTTGGATCTAATGTTGTATATATCGATGCCGACATCCAATATTTTTCATGCGTATACCGGCCGATAAATGTGGAAGGCAGAGTGGAGCGAGGGCGCAGCATTTCCAGCGTAGTGCACAACATTTTAAGGAAAAGTCACTTCCCGTCCTATGTGGGAAACAGGACACGCGTGACACTCCATGTGCACTAGCTAGTGCGTAGAGAGCCGTTAAGCTACAACCCCGGCTATTTCCTGAGATGCATACTACCGCATAGAAAAGTATGATAAGAGCGTCTTACCTACCATACTATTAAGTGCAGTAGTACACGGCTCGAGACACATTCGCTAAGTGAGACGAACACGCAATTTAGGTCGTTCAAAAAAGCTTTTCGCGTTGAGCAAACGTTTCACTGCGGGCTCAGAATTTTGGCACAAAATAACGCCATACATTATAAGACCCATTAAAAATCCCACCTCGGTCTTTGGACTACCTTTTCGAAAATCTAAGCATCGGTCCGATGCAATTATCGGCCGATTTCGATACGATTCCGATATTATCGTGCATCCCTATTCAGTATAAAATGTCAAGATCGATGCTATGGGCTCGCTGATCACTGAATCAGTTTATCGATATATCAGTACACCCCTGGTCAGTGCGAATGTGAGAAAAAAGATGTAGGGTTTGTAGTTTGGTTGTGTCATATGAAACCCTCCTGTTCTACAATCTGATCGATAATGAGCGTTTTTCTGAAATGATGATGAAAGTAAAGACTAAAGTAGCATTCCGTCGTCTCGATCTGAAATGTTTATCAAAATAAGACGGTGAAGAACAACTTGATGGATTTCCATTTTGAGCCAACAGTCCAAGCCGTCGCTCGGTACGAATCCAGTCGTTATCGAGTCCAACAACGTGTCCGTGTGTGGATCCGCCATCATTTTTAATAATCGTTTTTCAAAATATCCATTTTTCCATCCAAGTCCTTGCCCCCAAAACGGACTATCTCTGGGTGTTGGAGATCTGGTCGGGGGGCGCCTGGGTGGCCCTCCGCTTGGGGCAGAGGATTTTGGCGAAGGCCCTGCGGAAGCTGCTGTGGCACAGCGGGTAGAGGAAGGGGTTAATAGCCGAGTTGAGCCACAGCAGCCAGAAGGTGACCTCGTACCAGTGCTGGGAGACGCAGCGCCCCCTACAGGCCGCCCGGATGATCATCAGCAGCGTGTAGGGGGCCCAGCACACGGCGAAGACGCACACGATGACCGCCAACGACTTGGCGATCTTCTTGTCCTGCGCCAGACGCGCGCACTGGCCGCCCTTCGTCGAAACGCTGCCGCTGCGCCCCTCGCCGGTGGAGGACGGAGGCGCCAGGACGGGGGACGACGAGCAGAGCTCCGAATTTTTATCCCCGTCCTCCGGCGCCGCCTTCTTTTTCTTCACCAGCAGCAATGAGCTGCGACAAATGCACGAGGCGAGACGGAGTTTCTCGCGCCGGGACGATGGCGAGGGCGCGCGAACTGCCCCGCGAGTTTTTTGGGGGTTGCCGGCGGCGATTGCGTCGTCCCGCCGATGGCGCAGTCGCCGCCGGCGGATGCTGCGGTAGATGCTGAGGTTGAAGAAGGCCACTGACAGGAAGGGGAAGAAGAACTCCAGGGTGGAGGCGCACAGCAGGAAGTACCAGGTGTGGAAGAACTCGGCGTAGCACTCGTGGGCCGGGACGTGGCTCTCGCCCGACACCGTCTCCCACAGAAGGATGGCCGGGCCGTAAAGCAGGAACGCCAAAACCCACACTGCCGCCATCTTGGCCAGAGCGCAGCGCGTCATGCCCTGCCTGGCCCGGTACGACACCTGCAGGACGAGCACAATGCAGCAGGTGAGAACTCTGATGCTAATAATAATAATAATAATAATAATAATAATAATAAAATAATAATAATAACACTATACTACCTCTTTGTGGACAACAAGGTCAGGATTATTACTATACATACATTTTACAATAACTAATACAATGTCAGTCAGAAATATAATTAGAACCATATATACTGTATATATTTAAAAAATACTGTAAAAAGAAGGGACATATAGGAAAATATTATATATAAAAAATATATTATTAAAAATATATATATATTTGCTTATTTTGATATTTATAATAATAATAATAATTTTATTATTATTATTATTATTATTATTATTAGACAACAAATTATGGTTATAAAAGTAATGTTGTAATAATTATAGAACTTTAGCAAACCATATGTAAAAATACTGTAATAATAAATATTTTTATTATTATTATTATTATTATTATTATTAGACAACAAATTATGGTTATAAAATAAATGCTGTAATAACTTATAGAACTTAAAACTATATGTAAAAATAATGCAAATAATAAATATTTTATTTTTTATTATTATTAATTATATAATATTAATAATAATACAATAACAACAACAATGTATATTCATATATAATCCATAAAGATTATTATTATTATTATTATTATTTATTATTATTATTATTATTATTATTATTACTGTATACCCAAGCATGTATGTTACAATTGTTTTATTTCCATTTATACATACACACATTATAATTACAAATCTATATCAATTATAAATGTTATTTTTATGCTATAGCCAAATAAATCGGCCTGGATAAACAGCATTAACAACAATGTTATTATGTAGAAAACAACATGATTCTACTTTTTAGTACTTTTAAGTTATTTTAAGTTTTTTGTTATTACAAGTGTCATTTTTGTTACACTTTTATTCTCTGTGATTTATACAAAAGCAGCTCATTGTTCAACGCGAATCAGAACAGAAAATGAATAAATGAAAAAATGAAAAAAGTCAAATGTATGAAAGTGAGTTGATTAAAGAGCAGCAAATATTACCGCTAAAGCCATTTTAAAGATCCTTCAACAGAACTCATTAAAAGCCTAGTTAGAAATGACTGTACTTTGTTATAAAATACCGCTAGAGTCAAGACAGGCGTAAAAAGTCTTACACTTCACACGTGGAAAACTTGGTAAGACACGACTCTGTAGCCAGCTCGGGCATGCTGGGATTTAAAAAGCAGCAGGGATTTTAAAACGGTGTGGAAGTGTCTTGTCAGATGCATGAATATGCATACTTTGTGAAATGCACGAGTTTGTGATAAACAACCTCCCACCGAGCGCAGCTCCAACCCCACCCCGTCGGGCCACATGCTGCATCATGATGCATGTCAGTGTTTGGGGACGGTACCTTGCTCATGAGTAACTTAGTAGTATCTTTACCGGTCCGGCATTCGAACCAGCTTAATCTAAGGGATCAAGGGAACGGATACCACCATTTAGCCCATCACTCTCTCTCTCTCTGTCTCTCCCTCTCTCCTCCTTTTACACTACCAACTGTAAGAAGCCCATCCGAGAAATACAGAAAAGCAGCAGCGTTCCATTTTCACCTCCACCTCGCTTTCATGGAAGCAGTGTGGGGGAAAAACCTCCTCCAAAAATCATAGGCGAAAACAAAGCATCCAGACCCTGAAACACACACAATCACAACGAGGAGCGGGTCACGATGGTGGAGCGAGTGAGGAGACGGAGGGAAAAATCAAGTAGACGGATGATGGACAAGCAGGAGGAGAGAGTGAAATTGGAGAGAGATTGAGATGCTGAGGAGGAGGAAGAGGAGGAAGAGGTGGTGGATAAAGGAGGTGTGTGTGTGTGTGTGTGTGTTGTATGTGAGAAAGAGAAGCAGAGAGAGAGAGGCAAAAAAGAGGTAGTGGATACAGGCGTGTGGTGTGTGAGAGAGAGAGAGAGAGAGAGAGAGACGGAAAGCACAGTGGAGAAAAGGTGAAGGGGAATAAATTGAAAGGGGTGGATGGATAGATGGATGCAAAAAAGTAGATGGAAAGAGAGAGGGAGGTAGTGGATAGAGGTGTGAGAGAAAGACAGAGAGAGAGAGAGAGAGAGAGAGAGTGGAGAAGGAATGTGTGTATGAGAGACAAACAGAAAGAGGCAAAGGAAAGTAGAGAGAAAGGGGGATGATAGATAGATAGATAGATAGATAGACAGATAGATAGATAGATAGATAGATAGATAGATAGATAGATAGATAGATAGATAGAAATATGCACAGACGGATAGATAGATAGATAGATAGATAGATAGATAGATAGATAGATAGATAGATAGATAGAAATATAGACAGATGGGTAGATAGATGGATACAGGTGTGTGAAAGAGAGAGAGGCAGAGAACAGTGGAGAAAAGGAAGGAAAGAGTGTAAAAGTGTGGGTAGAGAGAGAGAGAGTGAGTGGGTAAAAATGCATGAGAGGAAGAGAAAAAGAAAGAGAGAGGCAAAGAAGAGTGGAGAAGAGATGCGTTTATGAGAGAAAAACAAGTAGATAGATAGATAGATAGATAGATAGATAGATAGATAGATAGATAGATAGAAATATAGATAGATAGATAGATAGATAGATAGATAGATAGGTTAAGTAAGAGAGAAGAGAAAGAATGAAAGGTGGTTAGAGAGAACGCATGAGTGATGGAGAGAGGAGGAAGATGGACGGAACGAGAGAGCGATGTAGAGAGCGAGAAAGACACAAACAGGGAGAGACGTGGTGTGGAAGAGACTCTGGAAAGATGAGAATCAAATAGAGAATAATACAAGAGACAGAGATGGATGGACAGGCGAAGGGAGCGAGAGAGTGATGGAGAGAGGGGGGAGAGCGAGAGTGATGGAGAGAGAGAGAATATGAGCGAGAGAGAAAGAGAGAGAATAAAAAGGCAGGCAGCTGATTGAAGGGTTTTGTTAAAGCGTTGCTGCTCATCCTAATGTACATATTAAAAGAGCAGCAGCTGCTGGAGCTGAATTAGAGCTTCACCTGATGCTCCTGCACTACGCTCCCTTATTCATGCCAACCGCTTGGCACCCAGGCTTACAGCGCGTGGGCAGAAATCACAAGGTTCATCACGATACCGTGGTATACCGATTCAACGGACAACGATTCCTCAGCTGCCACTATCACAAAGTGAGTGATTATTTGTCATTGTGAACACACCACAGCACGGCACACAGTGCACCACAATTTATATACATTCATTCATTCATTATCCGAACCGCCTAATCCCAACTGGGGTCGCGGAGGGACCAGAGCCTATCCCGGGAACAACCCTGGGCAGGCGCCAACACACCGCAGGACGCACACACACTCACACACACACATTTACACCCTACGGGGCCAATTTAATTAACCTGTATAGAATGTTTTTGAACTGTGGGAGGAAACCGGAGCACCCGGAGGAAACCCACACGAACACACAGAAAGGCCCCTACGGCTGACCCCGGGGTCGAACCTAATAAACCTTCGCCAGAGGCGGCAGCGCTTAACCACTGCGCTGGTTGATATGGTACTCTCTCGTATCAATCGTTGGCTCCTGAATTAAATCGAATCAAATTCATACCAAAGTCAAAGACTTCATCGAATCGAATTGTCCATCGAATCGATACAATATCGGATCGTGATGAAACTTACACCTCTAATACTAGTCAGTGTTTGCTCACCTCTCCTTTAGTCAGCTATGCAGCTACTACTCTACAGACCTCATTATTGCTTACATCACAGCTAGGTGAGTCAGCTCTGCTGATTTGAATCTACTGACTGTGCAAAACGCCTAGGCTAAAACAAAATTGTTAAACCCTTGAATATTTGGATGGTCCCTTCAGCGTCTTAAAATGTTCTCATTCCGTGGCTTTTAATTCAGTTGGAGAGTTGTTTGTTCACCCCTTGCCCTTATCGTATTTTGTTTTTTTAAATTTTGTATATGTATTTATCATTCATGTTCATATGCACTGTTAAAAATTGCTGTAAAAATACAGCCAATTTCCAACAGTAAAATACTGTTATTTCAATAAACAGTTTAATCCTGTAAATTTACAGTCCAGTTCCATAACACTACTTGTCGAATTTACAGCATTTATGTAAACCCATTTGTTTCTGAAAAAGCAGTATTGGGCTGTAAAAAATAGCACGTGGGGGCGGGGCATCTTCAACGCACTACGCAGTCTATTTTCGAACAGAAAGCAGTTGGCAACATTCATCAATGGTCTTAAAGAAGGACACTGTTCAAGGTAAGTTTACTGTTTAGTCTGTTATGTTGCTCCCAACCTGTACAATCGCCTTTTTCACGAGGTATTTTTGACTGTGCTGATTACTGAGCGCGAATCGCGTTTTGTCGACAGAGCTCTCAACGGTTGAGGCATTTTACTTCTGCTAATGAAGTTCTCTGAGCTCCGACATCACGGCGAACTATTTGCTTGATTAAAAGTGCTAAGTTTCATTTAGGAAATTAGTTTGGCTTTCATTTAGGTAACTCTTAACTCTGATTTTACATAATTTCTGATTCAGTAATGTTACATGATGCGAATCTACAAGAGTACACGGTAACGCACCATGTTAATCTCATGCACATAAATGGAATACTACAAACTACTCTAAATAATTCAGATCCATTATAATAATTAAAAAATTTAGTGTCAATTTGTTTAGTTTCTATGCAAAATAATGTAAAGCTGTTAAATTCCCAAAGCAAAAATAGATATTTATGTATATTTTTTCGATTTAGTGTCATGACATTAGGGCTGTTACCTGCGTGTTTTTGTGAAATTCACAAGTAATCCATATAGTAATATTAAAAAGTCAAAAGAGGTTCTTCTTCTTGAAAGACGAGGCAGATATTCTCGCATTTTCATGCCAAACACTGCTTTTTTGTAGATTGACAGTTCTCAACAGCTGAGGCCTTACATCAGTTGAATGTTCTCCGCTCACGCCGCACTTTGCTTGGTCGGAGATGACGAAATAATAATTTTTCTATTTTTTCAGGAATCATTTACTTGATGTTTTACGGAGCCCTAACCTTTATGTGAGTTTCACGTGCACTATGTATATTTCAGAACTTTAGCACAAGTACGCAGCAATTATCAGGTATTTGTAAGGCACATGCGAATTCACAGACATGCTCAATATATAACTTTTAGTTGTGCTCTGCTCTGCTGCAAAAAAACATTCTAAAAGTTTGGAGGCCTTAAGTCTCAGACATGGAAAAGCCAAACGAGTATAGTGCTAGGACCTTCTTGAACTCATTTGACCTAAATATACATGTTGAGTTATGTCAGGTCAGAGTCATTGAAGCTTTACATGCATTTAAAGATGCATATTAAGGAGGGGAAAAATAGTTCCATGTACATTTCAGGATGGGCAAAGTTTTCCAACGATTCACATTTACTGCATTAATTTGTCTAGAAACATTGTGATTGTTCTGAGGGAAATCTTGGTTTCTGCTAATCCTGGTAGCCTGTCTGGAGAGCTCTGACCACCTGCCAGAAGTACTCACATGAGGCTCCATGATGAAAGCCATAGTATGGGAACAAGATGACAGTAGAAAGTGTTGACGAAGTATTGTTTTTTGGAGACATCTTGCTTTTATTGACGGAAAGCACAGTGGAGAAAAGGTGAAGGGGAATAAATTGAAAGGGGTGGATGGATAGATGGATGCAAAAAAGTAGATGGAAAGAGAGAGGGAGGTAGTGGATAGAGGTGTGAGAGAAAGACAGAGAGAGAGAGAGAGAGAGAGAGAGAGAGAGAGAGAGAGAGAGAGTGGAAAAGGAATGTGTGTATGAGAGAAAAACAGAAAGAGGCAAAGGAAAGTAGAGGGAAAGGGGGATGATAGATAGATAGATAGATAGATAGATAGATAGATAGATAGATAGATAGATAGATAGATAGATAGATAGATAGGTTAAGTAAGAGAGAAGAGAAAGAATGAAAGGTGGTTAGAGAGAACGCATGAGTGATGGAGAGAGGAGGAAGATGGACGGAACGAGAGAGCGATGTAGAGAGCGAGAAAGACACAAACAGGGAGAGACGTGGTGTGGAAGAGACTCTGGAAAGATGAGAATCAAATAGAGAATAATACAAGAGACAGAGATGGATGGACAGGCGAGAAGGAGCGAGAGAGTGATGGAGAGAGGGGGGAGAGCGAGAGTGATGGAGAGAGAGAGAATATGAGCGAGAGAGAAAGAGAGAGAATAAAAAGGCAGGCAGCTGATTGAAGGGCTCTCGAGCTAAAGCGTTGCTGCTCATCCTAATGTACATATTAAAAGAGCAGCAGCTGCTGGAGCTGAATTAGAGCTTCACCTGATGCTCCTGCACTACGCTCCCTTATTCATGCCAACCGCTTGGCACCCAGGCTTAACAGCGGCGTGGCAGAAATCACAAGGTTCATCACGATACCGTGGTATACCGATTCAACGGACAACGATTCCTCAGCTGCCACTATCACAAAGTGAGTGATTATTTGTCATTGTGAACACACCACAGCACGGCACACAGTGCACCACAATTTATATACATTCATTCATTCATTATCCGAACCGCTTAATCCCAACTGGGGTCGCGGAGGGACCAGAGCCTATCCCGGGAACAACCCTGGGCAGGCGCCAACACACCGCAGGACGCACACACACTCACACACACACATTTACACCTTACGGGGCCAATTTAATTAACCTGTATAGAATGTTTTTGAACTGTGGGAGGAAACCGGAGCACCCGGAGGAAACCCACACGAACACACAGAAAGGCCCCTACGGCTGACCCGGGGGTCGAACCCACAACCTTCTCGCTGTGAGGCGGCAGCGCTAACCACTGCGCTGGTTGATATGGTACTCTCTCGTATCAATCGTTGGCTCCTGAATTAAATCGAATCAAATTCATACCAAAGTCAAAGACTTCATCGAATCGAATTGTCCATCGAATCGATACAATATCGGATCGTGATGAAACTTACACCTCTAATACTAGTCAGTGTTTGCTCACCTCCCTCCTTTAGCTCGCTATGCAGCTTACTCTACAGACCTCATTATTGCTTACATCACAGCTAGGTGAGTCAGCTCTGCTGATTTGAATCTACTGACTGTGCAAAACGCCTAGGCTAAAACAAAATTGTTACCCTTGAATATTTGGATGGTCCCTTCAGCGTCTTAAAATGTTCTCATTCCGTGGCTTTTAATTCAGTTGGAGAGTTGTTTGTTCACCCCTTGCCCTTATCGTATTTTGTTTTTTTAAATTTTGTATATGTATTTATCATTCATGTTCATATGTGACCCTCCACGGCAAAACAGTCGCTTGTTGCAAATTTCCAAAATTGAGTTATGTTTTCGATACCTATAGCAAATGAATCAGACGACATATGGCTGAGATATCAACAGTCAAAGGAGTCGGGTTTCTCCTGTCACGGCAAGTGAGAAACGGAGAAATCTGCCTATGAAGTTGACTATCGTCGTAGCACTCACAGACGCTTGGTGCGGTCGCGGCTACGTTTGTATTTACGGTAGCCTACGCTGCATTCACAGCCACACGGATAGTCTACCTGCGTTAGGTTAACTGAACTCGGGAGACGGAGATGGATTCCGGAGAAATATCTTCACACTTACATCACATCAACGAGTGGATTTAGCGTAAATATTGAAGTAGAGCGGTCAAAACAGAAACTTTTAACATTCTGCTGGAATTGAATTCCTCACCTCAAGAAAGTCACGTTTTTAGGATGGAAAGGGTAAGTTTTTCAGCGAAACTTATTCACAACAGTACAGTATAGACCTTCCACTGTTTCAAAACACTAAAAACAAAAAATCCAAAATTTTACTCATACACAACATAAACGCTCGTTTTTTTCTCGGAAACCTCCGTTGTGACAAGCGACTGGTTTTGCCGTGGAGGGTCACATATTAAGGCTTGTCTGCCATAAAAATGCACTCAGTTTTGTTCTTGAGGGTAGGGGTGGGCGTTATATCGAATATACTCGACATATCGCGGATGGTTCCACGCGCGATCTAGTAAATGTGAATATCGATTTGAGACAGCTGGTGGTGTAACGGTAGGGTGTTGGTCCCGTGATCAGAAGGTCATCCCTAATGTGTAGATTGCTCACCATAATCTTGTAATTATTACCACTTTGGACACTGGACTCCCTTACGCTACTCATTACAAAAATATTACACTAATGCTTTTTTGAGTAACACATTACAGCCAAACACTGCTTAGCAAAACTCTATCTTAGGTCACTTTCACTAAAGCAGACACTCATACACACAGACTCTCAAGCTGTTTATAATGGCAACATGGACCTAAAAGCATGAAAGCATAGACAGCTCTGTTTTTACAGGAATATGAATATTAAACATTATATAAACATTTCAGCCGTCTCCGAACAACGCCGCATCTCCTTTGAAAGATATGTCTTTCACACCTTAATGCTGCGTTTACCGCCTGGATGCCTGGCGGATTTAGTTTGCCGTTAAAAGCTGATGTACATCTAAAGCTGATGCATCCCAGAGGTATTTTTTAGTGGTTGTGAAAAGGTAAATGGCCACTGCGACACAAAGCACAGGGAAGAGATAAGCGCCTAAGAACAAAAATCAGAATATCAGCAAATGTTTGATATTGAGCATCATAGCAGCCGTTCTTAAGAAGAAATCTGTTCTTAAAGGCACTTACACAGTTTGCATTAAGGTTCCGGCATTCGCCAATGTTTTATTTGAGATAGATTTTTTTGGTCTACTGTTGTACAATATTTTACTGTTTAAATGTATTGACTTAAATAGTACAATATTATACAACGGTAGAATCAAAGAAAACCCAATGGGTGAAATTAATCGCATAATCAATGCATTGCGATGCAGACATGGACGATTCTGCATTGATGCAGTGGCGGACCATAATCCAGACCCTCCCGGATTTCACAACGTTGCGAATTAACGCAAATTCAGCCAATCCCCGCAAATTCATTACAATCGTGCAATTTTGACCAATTACCGTAACTTTTCCGCATTTTTTTGACCAATCACTGTCGTTTCCCACAAAATATTGAGCCATACGTCAGTGAACTCATTCTTTGTTACGTTTAGAAGATGCAGGAAACGTGTGACAAAAACATTTACCTTCAAAAATAACTAAATGATTATTAAAAATAATAGTGGTTTTGTTCCCCAGTATATAGCAGAGATGACAATAAAGTTTACTTTGACTTTGAATCGTGAATCGATTTTGAATCGAATCGTGAGCCGAAGAATCAGAATCGAATCGATACTCAATCGAATCAATAGAATCTCGAACCTTGGGTTTCCTTCATTTTTCCAATTTTATAATATTGTACTATTTAAAGTTAAGACGCTAAAACTGTACAATATTACGCAAGTAAACAACTGAAATTTTCTTCTTCATACAATATCATACTATTGGCGTCATTAACATGGGCGACGCCCGTTCTTGAGACGTTTAAAATGTATTTTTTAAAATGTTGAAATATGGATTTCTTATTTTTCCAACCTGATGCTCTCGATCTGCTTCATTCAGCGCTCTTTTTTACCCCGGGAAAACACCCGGCTTGGGAAAGACATTTAGCTGCATGACAATGAAGTGCGGCATGATCTTTTTTTTGGGTCAAAATGCCATGCGCTGCCCTTTAGTAGTCAGTTTGTCAGACTGTGGAGCTCGGTCTTCCATCGTTTTCCTCATTTTTCTCTGCTTAACTCTGGCAGGTGTTGTGTGTGATGGGGGTCGCCTTACACACCAGCGTCTGGGTTGCTGCCACGCCTTTTTCGGTTTACTCTCATCCGCTTGCACTCGTCCTCCGTCCCGCTTTGATTGAGGCTACGATCTAAAGTGGAGTGCAATGGACAAAGGCAGAGTTCGTGACATCAAATAGCAGAGTCTCAGATTAAAGGCCGAGATTACGCCTGTGTGGTTTGGATTCTCTGCTCTGATGTTAAGTGTTTGGGTGTGTGTGTGTGTGTGTGAGAGAGAGAGAGAGTGTATATGAGTGTCTACATGTGTGCTGAAGGAAGAAACAAAAGCAGGCGTTGTCAGGGCCACGTTCTTTTTTAGATGAAACTGCCAGAACTGCTTTGAAGCAGTTTTGCAAGAAACACGCTTCATTGATATTCTCACTGGACCCGAGCCAGTGCATTAGATCGGTAGGTGGCCACTTGGATTAAACATTAATACATTAACACAGAGTGTTTACTGCTGCTGGGGGAGGAGAACATTTACATATTTACCTGGAAATCATCTACTTGTAGCTTGGGTTACACAATTTGAAAGTGAGTGAGTGTTGGTCATTGTGAACACACCACAGCACAGCACACAGTGCACCACAATGTGACCTCTGCATTTGACCCATCCATGAAGCAGCAGTGGGCAGCTAACAAGGGCAGCGCCCAGGGAGCAGTGCTTGGGGACGGTACCTTCCTCATGAGGTCCACCTCAGTGGTACCCTTGCCGGTCCTGGATTCGAAACTGCGCCCTTCTGATGACGGGGCGAACACCCTGCCGTTACGCCACCTCTTTGTCCTCTTTGTCTTGTTCCTTTTTTGTGAATACTGCTTTACTCAAGCATATTTACAAATTATTTTTTTGGAAAGGAAAACGTTCTGGTTTTCTTGTGGCACTAGAATTATTCTTCAAAAATGATTCTTTTAAAACTCTACATGGTTCCCTCATGAGGGCTTCCTCCTAGAATTGAATGTTAACTTAAACTTGGATATAGATAGACAAGTTAAAGCTGGTAGAGTAAGGTCCTTTGTCCACAAAGCTTGTTTTTTTGCGCTAGCAGCGGCTATTTTTAATACAAATCCAATCAGCTCCAGCGTCTTTAGCATTTAAAAAAATTCCGGTGGAGACATTTATTTACCGCAGCGCTCAGAGCGCTTCGGTAAATCCGTTCAGCTAACAGGGCTGGGCTCGTTAATGTCACTCCTCTCTTGCTAGCCAATCAAAATCGAGGAAGGGGCGGGACATACGGTACATTGTCAAGAACTCGCTAACAACAATGGCGGCGTATCTGGAGCAGCTGGAGAAGCTTATTTTGGCTTTATTTACACAGTTGGAATAAGGCAATAAACTACAGTTATGTGATCAAACCCCTAATCGGTGCTACTCTTCCAGCTGTTTTCTGGTACGGTTAATCTCATGCACCCAATCGTTACGTCTCGAAAACATGCAAGTATCTAGTTCAAACGCTGCTGCTAACGGCAAGATGCCATTTCTCTCCATTGTGAAGATAATCTTTTTTTTGTCGACTAAACTACCGATCTCAAAGGAACACGTTACAATGTTTACACGAAATAGGAATGAACGTGGAAGTGGCAGCTAACAAAGTTTTAGCTAACAAATACCCTTGACATGTGCCAGAGCAAATAAAAGATGGATGGTAAACTCCAGTCTGAATTAAAGTAGCTGTTGGGAAGTAGCTAGCTAAAATTAGCAGTCCTTTTAACTTAACTACTGTTTTCAGTCGTCTAACAGTAGCGAAGTTACTTTAAAAATATTTTGAAAAGTACGATTTGGCAGCAGTTGAGTAGCACAGCCCGCGCTCATTGCATCACAGCGAGCTCTAGACAGCTGCGAGATGAAGTCGTATTGTGGAGTCCATCTTAGCTAAAATGGAAGCAAGAATCCATGGCGGTTAAAACGCTCTGATGTGATTAGCCATATTGAAGCTATATGTAGCATTTAGCCACGCTATATCACTTGTCGTTACCTACTTTTTCTCTGTAGCTTGTAGCATACCTAACGACTGTATTGAAACAGTAGCTTGGCTGTAGCTTAATTACAATACTTTTAATCGCAAGTAGCTTGAAAACATAACATTTAAAAACAGCTTCCCAAATGTGGCTTTCGTCACAGATTTATCAAGACCTGTTTTCAACAAGCTTATTGTTAATCAAATGAACACAAACAGATTGTTAGTACACTTTAAACACTTGACTGACGCACAGAACCAATCTGGAAATGCCCCTTTTAATGCAAAACTCCCTGTCCAAAGTTGGCAAGAAGTAGATTATGCCAGCTGATGGTGGGATTCGGGTCGCCCCGTTGGTGCACCGACAGGTTGAGGTCAGAGGTGAAGGTCAGCCGGTTAGGGCCACAGCAGCTGTCCGTTATAGCTGTCAGTCTACATCGTGCCAAAGCTGTTTTTCACCTGCTTCTTGTGTGGCAACATAAGCCGAGAACTAAAGTAACAAACCAACTAGAGATGGAAGTTATAGTAGGGCTGGGCAATTAATCAAAAATTTGTCAAAGCCAATATTCAGAACCTCTAAACGATATTATCTTACCCATGATGATTATTTGAATTAATAATAAAATTCTGTTAATACTCTATGTTAAAATATTCTTGCAGTGATGTCGCAGTGAAGTATGAGGGCAAACGTATAAACAAAAAAGACCAAAACAAAGTATCATTAACTATTAATGATAACTAGTAAAATGTCACTTATCACGTGACTGCGGTGGCCAATCACATATCATTATCCGATTTTTATTGCTTTTTTTGACCGCTGCTACTCTTACAGTTCTTGTGCGTTCCAAGTCTAAAACGTGTGACCTATAGCGGTGTGGGGTGCGTATATACAGTACATTTTTTTGTTACATGCACTTATTCGCGAGTTCTGTCCATTTTTCTGTCTGTTTTTTTCCCCATAGACTAACATGGAGCTCAAATTTCTTCACAAGGCCACCAAATTCGATGTGAAGCCTCCTCTTTGTATATCTATAACCGTCATGACCCGCGCTCATCTTTTTCATCCCTTTCTTTTGTCGTTTATTTTTTCCCATAGTCTACCATCCATTTTTTTCCCATTAAGAATACATGGGGTTTGGGATTCGAAAGCTTTCACCTGTTTTCACACGACGGTCAACACGCTTCTTGTGCCACCTCAGACCACCTCACTGAACACACATCTTAATCTTGTTTAGACCTGCACATGTCTTTTTCTTGCTTTTATCATCCCTCGTTCTTTCTCCATTAACTTCAATGCATTTTAATCAAAGTCTTTCTACTCGGATAGTTTTCAGGTCACAGCTACAAAATTTTAGCAATCACATTGGCGTTTTCTTGCATCTGATATTGATATCTGAGGTCATATCGCCCAGTTCTACAATATGGTCAAAAGTATTACAATACTCACATAACTTCACATTATTGTTATAATTTATATTGACCTTCAAGTGACTAATTCACAGGGAGTAATGTGTGATAGAATATAGCACTGAATCACAAAACGTTATAATAATTCCAGACCACTCACTTTCCAGCCCCTGACTTTAACGCCGTGTCCTGCAGGTCTGAATCGCTTTCTCTCTCACACGGAACTATCTGTTGCAGTCGCTCTGCTCTGCTGCAGTCGCTCATGACTGACCAGATCTCACAGGGTCATTTGTCCTGTCAATCTAAAAGCTGTCTGCAGTGGAATCACAGTGGAGTGTTTCCTTCACTACTGCCTGGAAATGTTAGCGCAGGGGATGTCTCTCTACATCATGCCAAAGTCGGTTTTAAACGTGTCTCTTGTGTAGCATATTCGGGGAACGCGATCTAAGCCATGAACTGAAGTAGGGCTGGGCAGTTACTGGAAAATTAATCAAAAAACGTCTTTCAAAAATTATTGATGCTTTGCAGCTGACGTCACACGCATGTGAAAACTGTAGCTGCCGCCATATTGAGTAACGGGCGTATTGAAAATGAAGTACCTGTCTGTCTGTTTAACCACATTAGACACACAGCTTCTAATAATAGGCTCTCAGTGAGAACCAACCCGTCACTGAATCTCAACAACTTGGTTATCAATAAATGTGCATGTCAATGGCTGTGAAGGTGAGTAACTATTCTTAAGTAAAGTTTAAGTGAATCTATTAATACTACAAACAAAACGGCACACGTAAAATAAAACCTTAAAGCGTAATGTGTTTACAGACAACAGCGCACAAATTTGATACGTGTAAACAACTAAGGAGCTCGCTCATGTGGAGGCTAGTTCACCCACCTCGTGTAATTCCAAAACTAGTTTACTCAAGACTAACAGCCTTCACATCACTCTTACAAAGCGTTTCCCAACCCCAGTCCTCACGGAACACCGCTCTGCGCAGATTCGCTATTTCCTGCACCGCCGCGTGCCGATCCTACGTTGCTAATTAGCTAATCAGTAGCATCAGCTGTGCTGTGGGTCGGGAAACTCGAATCTGCGCAGAGCGGTGTTCCGCGGGGACCGGAGTTGGGAAACGCTGCTCTTACATCACTCATCCCTCACTTTATCCACCTAACCCTGCTCTACAATTTGACAGATGCTTTAACTTAGCCTAGCCTAGCCCTCTGCTGCGCTAACAACAGCTAGATAGCGCTGGTAGCTGTTCACACAAAGTTGATCAAAAGAACACCACTTACATTTCCTTTAAGCAAAAAGATTTTCTTCTGGTTGAGATGCCATATGTTATATGACGATGGCTTATGTACCAGGTAGATGTAAATGTCCTGGAAGGATATATCAGGTAGTGTGTCAGCAGATGTGAGTTGATGGAAACCGTCTGGAGGGTCTCTGTACTGACCGTTGTATCTCATAAGTTCTTGGGCATCAAAATCAGAGACATCCATAACATCAGTAACTGAAGTGAACGCCTTACAGGTAAACGTTAGCTTAAAGGTAACCAGCTGTCAGTCTGGAGCAGATTCGCTACTCATTTTCATTGGAAACAAGCGCAGGACTCAATATGCCCGGTACTCAATATGGCGGCGGTTACAGTTTTGTGACGTCACTGCAAGTCATCAATAGTTAAAATAAAAAAGTTGTGCATATTTACAAAGCAAACTCTGTGAGTGAACTATAAGGGCAAGTTAAATCAAGTTAAAATGTTCAGTTAATCGTGGTATTGATTTGAGCTCATATCACTTAGCCCTAACGTGAATTAACTAGAGCTGGGCGGTATGGTCAAAAAATATTATCGCAATCTCGATATTTATCACAATTAACTTTCACATTCTTGTTGCAGTTTATACCGAGCCTCTAAGTTGGCACATGGCATGTCCTTCTACATCATGCCAAGGCAGGTGTAAACTTGTTTCTATTATCATGACATATACAGTACATATTTTCTGTTTTAATCAATCTCAATATTTATCACGATAGAGAATTTCACCTTCTTCTTGCAGTTTATGCTGAAAGCTACACTAAAAGTTAAAGAGGCAAGTCATTCCACAGTGATCGAATATATGTATATATATTTTTTTTTTAATGATCTGACCGCACTAACAAATGTGTATGATATAGAATACCGCTTTTTATTTAACAGGGTTTTCATCCTCGCGTATGATGATAAAAATTATGTCGACAAATTTGAACCACAGATTCCCACAGACGCCGCAGAAGTAAGTTTATAATTTCTTCACTGTGTTGTATTCTCGAAGTTTTTGAATTGTAGCTTTTTAAGTAGTTTTTACATATTTTCTCCAGTTTTTGTCCTCCAGTTAGTGTTAACGGTTGGTCTTTAAAAGATGCAAAATTGTTAAATAACATAATGAAAACTTTACTACATCAGTTTACTAAAACTACATGTTATGATGTAAATGCTTATTTCCCAAGATCTGTAATGTGATATAAACGATCAAAACTAAAATATGGAAGAGGGAAAAATACAATATTACTATTTTCACAATAGAGGGCACTAAAACACTACATAAAATTATGTCATAATAGAGCTTTTGCGATAGTGTTTGCAAGAATAATTTCATAAAATGGCCTAATTTACTGAACTATAGGAAACTACCCAATTCTTATATGAACACTTTTAGAGATTATTCATTACTGTTAATTTAATTGAATTAATTATTATTATGGGGATTCAGTGATTACTAATTTCATTAAATCCCTTTTGGAACTTAGTAAACAGTAATGAAGCTTCGCTACCAAATCACACGTCTTGGATATGACATTTATCCTAGTCATTAACATCAGCATTAGTGATGTGTCTATAACATACAAATACACAGACACCGCTAATGCTCAACGACCCTTTTGTGATGTTTTTTGCGACGTGTGCTTGGACCCCTCTTATGCTGCTTACGGCTATATTAACAGATCTAATTATATTTGTCTTTTTGGTGAGGCGGACCAATCACCGGGTCGCTGTGATAATTTTTAATTCCACATGTATGTGGCCTACGTCTAGAGACGGGGCAGGTGGGCTAATTAGAATGCTCCGAGAGCAACAGACTTGGTAAAAAGATCACCGAGCAACCTCATTAGCGAGGCAAGCCAGGACCACGACACTGTCTCCTCCTAGCACCACACTGGGACAGAGAGACGCGTGTGACACGAATAACAAATACTACCCAGTATTTTAAACTTCGACTCGCCGGCGTGTAAGGAGGAGTTTCCACATCTTGAAGGGCCAAGGAACCCTCGGAGATGTTTAATGGCACATACGTCTTGATTACAGCCGAGTGAGTAAGCAAGTGAGTGGGTCATTATTTGTCATTGTGAACACACCACGGCACCACAAATGAAATGTGACCGCTGCATTTGACCCATTCGTGAAGGAGCAGTGGGGAGCTCTATCAGCACCCGGGGGAGCAGTGCTTCAGGATGGTACTTTGCTCATGAGTACTTCAGTGGTACCTTAACAGGTCTGGTTCAAATCCCGGACCGGTAAGGTGACCACTGAGGTACTGTCCCTGTCAGCTGCCCACTGCATTTACATTTACAGCATTTAGCAGACGCTCTTATCCAGAGCGACTTACATTTCCTAATTTCTGAGAGCAACTTAGGCTTAAGGGTCTTGCTCAGAGACCCAATGTTGGTAATGCCAGAGGTCAGATGACCCACAACCTCTGGGTCATCAGAGGCCCATCAACCTCAAGGCGAGTGTCCTACCACTGGGCCACCAACACTGCTCCTTCACGGATGGCTCAGAGGTCGCAATACATTGTGGTGCACTGTGTGCTGTGCTGTGCTGTGTTCGCAATGACAAATAATCATTCTGGACCAATATATCATGGGTTCGAACCCTACCTCCAGCACTACCGTCACTGGGTCCCTGAAAAGTCGCTTTGGATAGGAGGTCCTGGGTTCGATCCCCGGGTCAGGGCCAGCCGTAGGGACTTTTTGCCCGTGTTTGTGAGTGTTTTCTCCGGGTACTCTAGTTTCCTTTTACAGTGTTTGTGTAAGTGTTTGCGTTGTCACGGGATAGACTCAGGTCCCCGTGACTCTGGATTAAGCGGTTCAGATAATGAATGAATGAAAAATAAAATATACAAAGGATTATTTTCTTCACAAATGTTTTTCTCTTCAGTCACGCTGTCTCTTCACACTTCTTCTGCGTCACTGGCCGTCCTCAGAAGAGTTGATGTTCACGCACCTTTCAACACCTTTGCTCTGCTCTGACCTTATTCTGTCCTGGGAGGTGTCAGTTTCTTCCTACTGTCTGATGAATTCGGTCACAACTGTTACAGATCATTTCAGAGACTGACCTTTCTTAAAGTAGGTCTCCAGTTGTTCTTTGTTTGGTTTAACGTTGTATAAAGGAAGTAAGTGGTCACCTGGTTACAGCTGTAGTAAACACTGACCCTTATCCTTTACGTGTTAGTAATAAATGCTGATATAAAGATGAATGAAAACATGCTGGGTGGCACGAGGGATCATGTGCTCTTTTGATTTCTTAGAGAAGTGAAAGCACCAGCACCAGGCATGTACAACCTCCTCCTCCTCCTCCTCCTCACTTCCAGGAATGCAACAAGAAACCAAATAAGGGCCGACGTTCTTCTCCTTCTCTTTAGCTTTGTCGTCTTCCTCCACCGACACACTTTCAATCATGCATGAGATATATCTCCCGCACTGATCAACCTCGCTTCCTTTATCTTCCTTTCCTCGTCTTCCTGTTCCCTCCATAACACATCCAACGCAGTGTTTTGTAAACTGTTGGCCGACTGCTCCTGAAATCGAAACGCTTCCTGGTACCTCGTCCCCCACGTTAAAGGCATTTGTTCGGAAAGTGCGTGATGAGAATTAAGAACTGCTTGGATTTTTCCCAGACTTTAATCGATTTTCGCGATTGTTGAAAATGCAGAAGTTAATTTGCAACAAAGCGATGATTATTACTATATTATTACTCTAGCTCCACATTTAACATAAGTGAGAGAGTGAGTGATTATTTGTCATTGTGAACGCGCCCTGTTACAGCACAGCAAACAATGCACCACAACTAAATGTGACCTCTGCGTTTGAGCCATCCGTGAAGGAGAAGTGGACAGCTTTTTTTTTTTTTGGCAGCACTTGGAGAGGAGCATTGCTTGGGGACGGTATCTTAGTAGTCCTAACTGTTATGCTACTAACTGCCCCAAAAGCTGCGGAAAAAAATTCTGAGATATTATGTAAAGCAATATTCTTACTTATCATAAGTTACTCAAACCTTTTTGGGCTGGTTTCTTGCTCATGCGTTAAGCCTAGTCTTAGACTAAATTGTAGTGCTAATGGAGATTTACCATTCAAACTCAAAGCTAGTCTAGGCTTAATCCATAATGCATAAATTACGATGCGCTGAAATAAAAACCTAAGGGGGTTCGATGCCTCCTTAACAAGGCAAAGTTTTGATGATGTGCTGTTTGGGGTTTTATCTGCTTGTCTTCATCATCTTGTAATCGACATCACACAGCGTTGTTGAAAGCATTGTGCCAGCAAAGGACAACTCATTTCATCTCATTTCCACATTGCAAATTTCTGCTTTCCCTTTTGTTGGTGGTGATGAGGTGAGGTTCGGATTTTTCCAGCGTTGTTCCTGTGTTTCCTCTCTTGATTTCTTCAGTGATTAACCTTCAGCAAGTAAAAAAATTGCTTCTGTAACAACTGGCAGACTGGACACGCTATCAAACTCCGGCGTATTGATGAAATATATGAGGAAAGAAATGGGGGTTGTCAGGGCCTGAAACTATATTTATCAAGCATCACCGGCAGAAAAACGGCACTGTGCAGACACTGCAAGCATCGGAGAGCAGCTCTTTGAAAATGTAAGATAATAGTCAAACATTTGCAGTAGTGATGGTGCGGTGGCCTAGAGCGAGGTCAGTGTTGGTGAAGCTACGGTTTAAGCGGTAGATTTTCAAACTCAAGACGTGGCTACCAGCAGTCGCTACCACCTTCAGCAGGTGAGATACTTGGGCATTTGGAAGACATGATTTGACACTAAAATTGGGCTTTGAAACACCAAAAACAGGAAAAAATACTCGCTCTAACGCCGAGACAACTGAACTCTTGTCGACGGCTGGCGAGAGATGCGTACCTCCTGGCAGCGTCCCAACATATCGTAGCGCATATGCTGCTAGTTTTGCCTGCCACGCGCAATGTCAAATATTTTTACAATTTTGTTGTATCGATATGTGACCCTCCACGGCAAAACCAGTCGCTTGTCGCAACGGAGGTTTCCGAGAAAAACGAGCGTTGATGTTGCGTGGGGTAAAATTTTGGATTTTTTGTTTTTAGTGTTTTGAAACAGTGGAAGGTCTATACTGTACTGTTGGGAATAAATTTGGCTGAAAAACTTACCCTTTCCATCCTAAAAACGTGACTTTCTTGAGGTGAGGAATTCAATTCCAGCAGAATGTTAAAAGTTTCTGTTTTGACCGCTCTACTTCAATATTTACGCTAAATCCACTGGTTGACTAGCGTGAAGATATTTCTCCGGAATCCATCTTCGTCTCCCGAGTTCAGTTAACCTAACGCAGGTAGGCTATCCGTGTGGCTGTGAATGCAGCGTAGGCTATAGGCCGCGACCGCACTAAGCGCTCAGGAGAAGTACGGGCGATAGTCAACTTCAAAGGCAGATTTCTCCGCTTCTCACTTGGCGTGACAGGAGAAACCCGACTCCTTTGAATGTTGATATCTCAGTCATATGTCGTCCCATTCATTCCATATAGGGATCGTTTTGAAGCTTGATTTATGCCCTTTCATGAAAACATAACAATAATATCAATCAATGTCAATTTTGAAAATTTGCGACAAGTGACTGGTTTTGCCATGCAGAGTCACATATCACCATCAGAAGATCGAAAAATTGTAGTAAGTTGAACCACATTGTAACTCTGTGACCATCTGTACTAAGCATCGAACAAGAGATCGTGATGTTCAGATTCTAAAAAAGCCTCAACCCTCAGTTACCCAGAGAGAAGATCCCTTGCCTGAATTAGGAAAAAGTCTTTCCGAAAGAGTCTGACAAAAGCAGTAAATGCGCCGTGTAACTAAAAAATGGTCATAATCACGTATAAAATAATGTTTAAGACTTTATTTTGCCGCATCCTCATTCTCACTACTACACATCCAGCCGCCAGGATATAAATGCCAAACACTGATTGTAAAAGCTTCCCCGCCGAAATTGATAGTGGCGTAGGGAGCGACGATGCCGCTGATTACGGCTGTCCGCGCCACTAGCGGAATGAAGAACGTATTTACAAAGCACTCACATAATCTTCACATGCCGATTGCTTGATTAGCGTGGGAAGTGTCTCCGTTAATCACTCGGAGTGGCACAACTACGATGCCAGTGTTTAGGAGAGTGTAGCTTTAGCTTGGTGTGAAGCCAACCAACACGACGTATCCGGACAGATATGGTCCAAATGAGAAGTTCTGTGTTTTTCCTTTTAGTTTATTTCGAAAAGGGAAAACATTGCAAGTTTCCCTTTATTATTAATTAAATCAATTAATATGCCGATTATTTTTCTGATTAACCGATTATTTATCGGATTTTGACATTTCATTTCCAGCATTTTTTAATAAACTAAACTGTCCTTTTCTATTTTTCTATACTTATTTTTTACTCTCTAACAATATATAAAAATGGGGGAAAAAATCGATTATTTGAAAATGAAAATATTGAAGTTTTGGCCATTTTTAGCCAGTTTGGACTCATTTGGACTATAACTGTTTCTGACTCACTTCTGGAGAGAACTACATTTTTGCGCAAGACGGCGTTCCACATGAGAGTCGCGTCACAATAACGCGGTGGACACGCGTCCGAATAATCACTGAAAATATCAAGTAAATGTCTGTATTGCGAGTAGAACGCTGGTTGCTTTTGTTATTTATCAGCTAAAAACGAGTTTTGTCGGTAATAAATGGGAAGATTTAATTTGAACTTTCTATGTCAGGCGCTAACAAACAGCACGTGTTTACATCAAGAAAAATGTCATCTGGCGCGCTTTCACGAATTCAGTTTTGGTAACTGGTTCTGCCTCCTTCTTTATTCTTTCTTGCGGCGTTGGCATCCAGCTTAATGCTGCTTTTACTCCACTGGCATGGATATATATGTGACCCTCCACAGCAAAACCAGTCGCTTGTCGCAAACAGAGGTTTTGAAAACTAATCACACGCTATGGGTAAATTTGAATTTGGTGTTTTGAAACAGTGGAAGGTCTATACTGTACTGCTGTGAATAAATTTCGCTGAAAAACTTACCCTTTTCATCCTAAAAATGCGACTTTCTTGAGCTGAGGAATTCAATTCCAGCAGAATGTTAAAAGTTTCTGTTTTGACCGCTCTACTTCAATATTTACGGTAAATCCACTGGTTGACTAGCGTGAAGATATTTCTCCGGAATCCATCTTCGTCTCCCGAGTTCAGTTAACCTAACGCAGGTAGGCTATCCGTGTGGCTGTGAATGCAGCGTAGGCTACCGTAAATGCAAACGTAGCCGCGACCGCACCAAGCGTCTGTGAGTGCTACGGCGATAGTCAACTTCAAAGGCAGATTTCTCCGTTTCTCACTTGGCGTGACAGAAGAAACCCGACTCCTTTGAATGTTGATATCTCAGTCATATGTCGTCCCATTCATTCCATATAGGGATCGTTTTGAAGCTTGATTTATGCCCTTTCATGAAAACATAATAACTCAATTTTGAAAATTTGCGACAAGCGACTGGTTTTCTCGTGGAGGGTCACAAATGTAGTTGTTTTTAACAATTTTAATAGTCAAATTTAATCTAATTTATTGATTAGTTGTTGCAGCTCTAAAAGTAAAATTTGTGTTTGAGATCAAATATTAATTGTGATACTCATTTGAGGTGATATCATCCAGCCCTACGACTAGGGTTGAGCAATATATCGTCACATCTCTAATCACAAGAGTCACATTATCGCAGGATGTGCAATGTCAAGTAAGATGAATTAAATCAGACACATCATGTTACAACTTGATGGAGGAAAACCTGTCTGGTTGTGATTTTCCAAGATCGATCTACAAAGGAAGAAAAGTCCAACGTCAGAATGTACAGTTCCTGTCAGGAATTTTGAGGTCCCCTGTTTGTAGTGCTAATATTCCTAACATGAAATCACAGATTATATTGAATTTTAAGGTGAGTCCACACTCGCCCTATAGTCCCTATTCGATTTCGAGGGCAGCTGGGCAGCAATTTCATGCCACTAATGCCCTCATGTAGTCATGTAGTGGATAAAAACATAAGCATAAATAAGCGTAAAACAGGTTGGTCGGAACTTGTTCACCCGCCAACGTGTAGTAAATGGCAAGGCTGGACGATATGACCTCAAATTAATATCACAATTAGAGCTGAAACTATTGTGTGAATAATTCCATTACAAAAAATGGTCGAGGCAATTTTTCTAAAATCAAACTTTGTTTTATTCTTTTTACTTGTTTAGAGCATACTCCGCTTGTGCTTCACACAGCCGCTTATCAGTGACGTTTTCAGTGGCACGATCAAGCCAAGACCCGATCCTTCTGTATGTGAAAGCATTTGTGAGATATTCCGTGAGATATTCCGATATACAGAAGTAAATGCGTAAAAATATTTTCTGTGACGTAAACACACGCTTCATTCAAAACTTCCCCTTTATTACAGACTAAACTCATATTTGAGCTGATAACTAACCACAACAACCAGCGCTCTACTCACAATACAGGTGTTTATTGAGGTTTTCGGCGTTTATTCTGAAACGTGCATCCATCGCTTTATTGTGACGCGGAACAGAGTGGTCCGCGGGGGTTTTGTGGGAAATGTAGTTCTCTCCAAGAAAGACTAGGAGCAGCTCAATTTATAGGCCAAAACGAGTACAAATTGGCTCAAAACTACTTTTAAAACTACAAGCTTTGGGTAATTTTGAACCAATTTAGACTCCTTTTGGTCTATAAAATGAGCTGCTTTTGGCATTTCTGGGAGAGAACTATATTTCCCACAACTCCCTGCTACTCAGCGCCATGTCACAATAATGGAATAAACACAAAAAAATCAAGAAATGGCTGTATTGTGCGTAAAACGCTGGTTGTTGTTATTTTTCATCTAAAATATGAGTTTTGTCTGTATTAAAAGGGAGATTTGACTGAACTGGAGCGTTTTAGTGACAGCCGCGAGCGCTCAAATACACTGCCCGCGTGTTTACACAGCTGACCGGTGAGCCTGCATAAACAACATTCTAATAAGTTTGCGATGTGCCCCCACCTCCCGCTCGCATTTTAATTCTCATGGATCTGCTTTTATCTCAAATATGCCTTTGCGTCCGATTGACGGAAATCCATCACAGCTAGAGTCCAGTGGGCGGAAATCCGTTGTAGCGGCGGAGAACTTTAATACCTGAGAATGCGTGCCGTACCGAACTATCGCGGGATTCACCAACCGCGGGGTACCGAACCGCACAAGGCGTAGCGACAACCGTTGCATCTCTAGTTCTTACTATTTCAAAAACAGTTTCAACACTTTTATACTAAACAAAGCTAAAAAAAGTAAAAATTTCTACAGGTGCAAGTCAGTTTTCACCGGAAATGTGCTGATTTCAAAACTGATTCAAACAGATTTCATCTGAGTAGTGCGGGACGTCCTAAACACAACAACATGAAGCATGTATGGCTAACATCCACACACACACTAGAACAAACCTAAAAACAAACATAGAAAAACACCCCAAATTCTCTTAGAGCTGTAAGGGTTTATTTTGATTTTTAAAAAAGAATTTATCTGACTACTCGATTAAGCGAAATCGATAGAATACTCGATTACGAAAAGAATCAATAGCTGCAGCTCTAATCTCTAATTCATTTGAATAGTTTACCTCCGTTACGATTAACAAATGATTAAAGTTGTCTGGCAAGGTTTGTTCTTTAACAGTACTCAATTATTTGTGACATTTTTTTTAAAAATACAATATTAACAAAAAACTTTTAGGTAATCAGAATCATCAACATGGGCAAGATTACATCGATTAGAGCTTCTTAAAGCCAGTTTCTATTCATTTCTGATTAATCAGCCAGCCCTCGGAAAAGGGAAGTAAGTAAAACGCCTCACCGCTCGGGTGACGGACAGGAAGCGGTCGTAGCTGATCAGGACGATGTTGAAGACGGAGGCGGTGCAGAGCAGGTAGTCCATAACCAGCCAGAGCTTACACAGAGCCCGACCCAGCATCCATTTTCCAGTCAGAATGTAGGGCAGGTACACCGGAATACAGAACGCTCCTGTGGGGACACGCCAAGCAAGTCAGTTTAAGCAAGACGGTCCAATCCTCAAGGAAGAAAGCCAGCATAAATAGTCTCCCCCAGAACATAAAAAATCTGTATTCTTGTGTCAAATCTCCACCTGTTAAAAGCAAGAAAGCCTGCAGTAAAGCGTCAAAATTTGAGCTCCGTGTTAGTCTGTGGGAAACAACCAGAGGTGGGTAAAGTAGCCAAAAATCTTACTCAAGTAGGAGTATTGTTACTTTAGAACAATATTACTCAAATAAAAGTAAAAAGTAGTCATCCAAAAATTTACTCAAGTAAGAGTACAAAGTACTCTGTGAAAAAACTACTCAAATACTGAGTAACTTCTGAGTAAATTAAAGATTTACTGGTTTATCATATAATCAAATATGCAAGAAAATACTGTATAATAACAGTGTACAATGTGTTTGGATATTACCAACAATATTACATAAAAAACTTTTTAAAAAATCTATACAAGGTAACATAAATTAAGGCTAATTCAGCCACAATAAACAGTGCAATAATCTGTAATAACTTAATAACTTTTTTAGTTTAAACAAAAAGGCTCAGCAGGCAGAGATTACACAGTAAAACAAGAACAAGTCTGTCTGTGCATAAACTGTCCGGTGTGTGTGTGTGCGTGGGTGTCTGTCTGTCTGTGTATATGTGTGTGTCTGTCTGTGTGTGTTTGTGTATCTGTGTGTCCGCACGCGTTCCGTGTGTGGTCATGTGACTGCCAAGCTCCGTTTGATTGGTGGAACGGTCATTTAGGAGGAAGTTTTCAGACAAAAACAGATCGTGCATTGGATAACAGATTAATAAAAATAAAAGTAGCTCAATGTAGCGGAGTAAAAGTAGCATTATTTCCTCACAAATATACTCAAGTAAAAGTAAAAAGTATGTTGTATAAAAACTACTCTTACAAGTACAGTTTATCCAAAAAGTTACTCAAGTGAACGTAACGGAGTAAAATGTAGCGCGTTACTACCCACCTCTGGAAACAACAAGCGGAAAAATGGACAGAACTCACAAACGAGTGCACGTATCCAGAACGAGTATAAAAGCACCCCACACCGCAATATTTGCACAAAAACTATAGGGGGAGCTTTTGTAGAAAAAGTGTGTGGAATAAAAATCCGATAACGTCTGATTGCTAAAGTATCATTTGACATTTTTATTCGCAAGCTCAAAACATGTTTAAATGAAAACAAATCTTTTCTTTTAGTGAAAACAGGCCTTCTGACGTTACACTATGTATCATGTCTGATCAGTGTTTTCATTTTGGATCGATGCTATGGGATCGTTGATCTTTGTATCAATGTAGAAGGATGTATCGTTACACCCCCATAAATCAGGCGCCAGGCAGTGAGATTTCAGACTAATATTCATTACTCTTCGAACAGTGACACAAGTCAGTATTTGCATAAATAAAACTGAGAAAACATGATTTAGACTTGAAAAAATATATATTTCCAGTTTCTCTCAATTTAAATTTACATTTACATTTACAGCGTTTAGTCGACGTTCTTATCCAGAGCGACGTACAACAGTGCTTTGTAGTCCACGACTGTTCTTCAATCTGTAAAGCTAGACTTAAAATCAACAGCTGTCACTAAAACCAAGTTACCGTCAGCTAAGTTACATACTTTAACCAAACCTGTTGGAGAGAAATAAAGGTTAGTGCATACAATTTAAAAAACTACTTTCAATACTTTTAATCAACTGGAATGGCAAGCTAATATCCTACCTCTCATGTGCAACCAGTTGTGAACTGAAAGAAACATCTATTTTAAGATTACAGGTGTGCTCCATATAAATATAACGTACCACACATTATGCAAATCATATCAGATTCCACTCATTCCATCATTTTCATACAAATCCGGGTTCTTCCCGAAGGCCACGCACTTGAATGAATATGTAAAAACATGCAAAGATAATTTGAATATAAGTACTACAAAGCAAATGGAGACGAGGTCACAGTGTCTGCACGGAGAAAGCACTAGTTTTATAATAATAGCAATATAAAGTAACGTTATAATATGTGACCCGATCTGCCGTATTGAGTCGGAAGTCGGTGTTCTATTTATTTAGATACGGGCCGATTATGTTGAAAAACATCAAAAATATCGATTATTCTTTTTTGGAGACCAGATTAATTTTGAAGACCTTTTCTTTCATATAAGACCAAAAAAGAAAAATCGATATTTTTGATGTTTGTCAACATAATCGGCCCGTATCTAAATAAATAGAACGCCGACTTCCGAGTCATTACAGCAGATCGGGTCACATATGTATTGTGGTGTGCTTAGGGGCGGGCGATATAGCCCAAAAACGATATCACAATATTACTGGGAGTTTTCATGATAAAGATATAATTGACGATATCACACAATACTGCATAAAATATGAATAGTACAGAAAAACTGATCCTGAATATCAATACTGAGTGATATAAAAGTGCCTTGAAATGAGGTATTTATTCATTCATTCATTCATTCATTCATTTTCCCAACGGCTTAATCCCAACTGGGGTGAAACAAGGTATTGTGCAAAAAAAAAAGTGAATCATTTAACCACATTCGTCCGCTTAGAAACATTATAGAAAATAGAGAAATTTGCCTGAGATTCACCAGGTTCAATGGCCCGTATACAGTATGTACATTACATGCATTTCCTGGCAAGTGCATGAAGAAATACTCTCCCGCTGCCATTGACACTGATCCTCAGCATTAAGTATGGTTTTTAACACAACTACGGTGCAAAAAAGTGTCTGCGCAGCGCAACAGGGTGTGCAATTTTACGGCAGGGATGCATTTTTCGCCGTAACGCCGGCCCCACTTAACTGCTGCCTCCCTCCGCCGCGAAGCAACGCCACCAACGCAGAACATCACAATATCCGTTCCGAACGGTATGATATGGCACACCCCTAGGTGTGATCAATATTTTTATTTTGGATCAATGCTGTGGATTTATTGCTCAGTGAATCCGTGTATCGTTAAGCCTTTAATTGTGTAATGACACATCAATCTATATTGCTTCTATACCGATTGTGTGATCAACAGGCCCGTAGCATTGAATCCCTAATTTACACTAATAGTTAGGGGTGTAACAATACATCAGTTTCAATACAATACAATACATTCCGATCCAAAATGAAAACGTTAATCAGACATTAAACATATTGTGACGTCTTTATTTTTGAGATTTTTTAAACTAAAATACGTGTCTGATGAGCTTCAGTACAAATGACCACTTTAAGAGGTAGAACTACCTTTCCAGATGTGATATATACTGTAGGAGAAAAACCCATTTGTTGCACCCTTTGGTCATTCCCCTTATAGTCCATCCATCACTGGTCAGTTTTAGCCCAGACGTCCACTGCTAACTATCTGTTATTTCAGTTGTGGACCCTTTTCGTCAGAGCAATGACACCAACACGGCATTGTGTGTTGTGTTGTGTTTTAATGAGCGTTCAGGCACTGCCCTGTTGCTAATGGTTCTTAAAAAACGTTACGTGGTCCACTGTTTACCTCTCAAAAAATATCCGACCAATAGTGGGTGTGAAGTCAAAAAACTGGAGCGGCTATAATTCACTGTAGATGAACGGAGTGAAACTATGAAGCATGTGTTTCTGACAGAAGTGGTTTCAAGTCTGTGCCACATGCCAGGGCTGGTAGTGCTCTAGTGGTAGCGGTAAGATGCTCACTTCTAAACCAAGAGGTCGTGGGTTCAAATTAGGGGTGGGCGATATATCGAATAAACTCAACGTATCGCAGCTTGTTCCACGATGACTATATTGTGAATATCGAGTACAAATCGTCACGTTAATGTTAAACAGACAGCAGAGCGCTCACTCCTCCGTCCATCCGGAAAACTCCGGTGAAAATGAAGATTGACAGTGCATCGCCTAGTCAGCTGTCAGACCGGGCGGGGCTTAGGATTTATCCACGTACCCCGGAGCTGCACATTTGGGGTTGTGGGAAATGTAGTAAGCGAGAATATATCACAATATATTATATTGTGTACCGCGATATTATTTTTAGGCCATATCGCCCAGCCCTAGTTCATTGTGTCCCTGAGCACGAACCTTAACCCCAAGTGGCTCTCAGGGAACTGTCCCTGAAACTCGGATTAGAGCATCAGCTAAATGCTGTAAATGAGAATTGTAGATATGTGAGAAATGCGATACGTTGGGACCCTGCTGGGATGTTTGCATCTCCTGCATTGTGAGAAGCCTCATTCTTGCCGGCAATCAACAGAGCTCGGTGTTAGAGTATGCATTTTAAGAGCCTGGTTACACATATGCGGGTATTTTTATAAACACATCTTTTTTTTTATACGCTTGGGCCTTTTGTTTACACAATAGTTTTAGCCACTTCAAACGCAATAAAAAAAAAAAATGTCCTCCAAAGTGAAGATTTCCCAAAACGCTGGATTCTATGGATACGTGTAAGAAAATTTATTTAATAATATGTGTTTATAAAAATATCTGCATACGTGAAATTTACCCTTAAAACATAATTATGCAGTTTTCATGAAGATTCTAGCATTTACCAATGTTTTTTAATTTGATCTTAGAACGCTGAATCTAGGAACGTGAAGATCACTCATCATTATATTCCATCCATGTTTGTGCCAAACATTACATTTCATATATTTTTTATATTTTTTTTAAACGTCATAGTGAGGAAGTGCAAAAGTCATACTCACCAAGTGTGCAATGTCAGATAAGGCAAATTAACGACTAATCTACAAGAGAAAGGTGTTATATTATGTTATGTTATGTTATGTTAAGTTATATAACATCATTTTTAATTTAAGCTTTCCTGTGTGTACAAATGGGAGTGGTTCACACTCAAAAAGGTCTTCAGAGTAAAAAGTAATTTTTAAGCTTTATTAATATTTTTATTTTTAGGCCAATGCACTCTCCAACAAAAAAAAATAATGAAATCTAAAATTATGAGTTCCAAATAATAAATATTGCTGTATTTTTAAAAATATGGTCATTGCAGTATCGGAGGACAATATATCACAATATCGCTTTATTAAACTATCGTGCAGCCCTACAACTTGCTATAAAGAGACAGAGAGTTACTTTCAGTGTCTTACAAAGTTTTTTGACTAACAACAAGTTCCAAATGGAGGCCATTCGGAGTGAAGTGCTTCTTCTGATGCGTCACATTTAGCAAAAGATAACATGTAAAAGCATTTATTGTGCTCATGCAAAGCATCTGACTAAAGCTTCTTCCAGAATAAAGCCTTTTTTGACTGTCTCATATTTTACAGCGTACAAGACATGCTAAAGTCAGTCGAGAACCTGCTGAGCATAACTACAGTGCTAACACGGGTGTATTACATTGCCAAAATGCCCATACATGGCGTTAGATACGCATGTTCAGTCAGTCAGTCAGTTTTGTGAGCGTGAGCGCTTGTGTAACTGAAGCGTTCTGTTTCTCATCTCACACAATCCATCACATGTGGAAGTTACACTCAAAAGGCACTCGACCCAAAGATGCTAAGACGGCTAATGATTAGTATTTGTTTTCATAGAATTGCTGTGAGAAACGCAGTGACAGGTAACAGGTAACAATGAAACAGACCAAACCTGCTCTCATGCTATCAGATCATTCTGCACTGTGAAAATTATTATAAGACTTCTTAAAATGATCGTTTGCTGGCGTATATCAGTCCCTCCAGGATTTCGCGGCCTTTTTTGAGGTTGTTGCGGCCTAAAATGCCCGATTTTGCCATGGCTTTAATAAAATTAATTGCGATGAAAGTTAAGGTGTTTTTAAGCGTTTTGTTGCAATAAAGTTGCGAGAGAAAGTCAAAGCTGCAGAGAATTTCGGATTTCGTCCCCCTTCATAATGATTCTTTGATATCATTTAATTATTTTTTTAGATAAATATGAGGCGTTTTGTATAACACACAATTCCTGCATCTTCTAAACGTAACAAGGAAGTAGGTTTCGCTGACGTATGGCTCAACGTGTTGCGGGAAAGGACAATGAGTATGTAATGAATTCTCTGCGATTGGTTTAATTTGCGTTAATAGTTGTGATTGCAATATCGCAAAAACCTGGAGGGTCTGATATAGCTTTGAAGTATGAATTTGTGTAAGAAATTGTTTACTGTTTATAGTGTCTGTTTTTAACTAAGAACAAATCTCAAATAAGAAAACACTGATTCAGGAAACCTGCGTAAGAGGGTTTTAAGATCAAATTTCTTCTTAAGTGAGTTGGCGGGCGAGGACTAAAGACGTGATATTCTACCTCGGAATTATATGGAAGTCTCTTAAATTTGTAAAACATTGTTCAATATTTAAGTCCAATTTACAGAATAAAAAATGGTTGCATTGTAATTGTTTTTACAAAATCCTGATAGAACTCAAATTGTTTCATATGTCAAAAGTTCACAAAATAAGCCAATTTAGCGTCTTTTTGACTAAAAGTGTTCACTGAAAATTCATTGGAAGGGTCACTTAAAATATTTTTAGTTCCAATATTTTTCCCAAAGGATTTTCTAATATGTGAATTCGGTTCGAATGAATTCATAAACTGATACTAGTAATGGAACTGAAACTTAAACTTTCATTTTTATCTCACTATTGGGACATATTCACGCAAAAACGTCAAGCACTTGTTCATTAGTCACTAGACTTTTTAAAACTTAAATGAATTCAGTACCACTTTACATCACAAATCAGACACAGCGAGCTCGCAGGAGTCACTCAGGGTTTCTGCGCTGGCTTCTGCCTCAACCTTGTTGAGCTTGTTGTAGGAAATCACTCAACGCTGCATCAATCACGCCACTAAGTCTGGGGCAGATGACAGCATGACACCTCTCTGACAAATGGAGATTTGGAACAAAAATTACACAAATCAACTCTCAAAGGCTGAAAGACATTTAATCACCCCGTCTAGACACAACAAGTGCTCGTGCATACATTTGCAGACATGTTTACTTTCCTCCCTCTACGCTCTAAAAAAGAACCATTCAAAATTCCTAAAATGAATTATATTTTATGAATGAAAACAGATATAGACTGATGAGGATTTAATGTCAAAACACTACATAATTTTCTGGTTTATTTGTTAAAACTTTAACAAAATTTCCTCATATTATTTTATCAAAAGCCTAAATATTATGTTAGTAATTATAATTGTAAGTTAAAATCCTGGTTTGTCTTGCTAGGTGGGGTAGTCTTGTTAAAAGTTCCAGTATTCGTTTGCAAAAATCTAAGAGTCAAAAAGGTTTTTTGGTTACTGGCGTTAAGGTTTAAGAGTGAAAATATTTAATCACTGGAATTTAAATGTTTCATAAGGTGTTAATTATAAACCAGATTCCCTGCAGAGCAGGAAATAAACCCTGGAAAGAAAGGGGGAAAAAGCTTTAAAGCCCTGATTTGTTTCTCTAATTCAGTATGTGCCCAGAATGTAAAGTCAGTCATGCAGCTCGCAGCCAAGAAGATATTCCAAAACTAACATTATTCCAGCTTTTTATAGCTTGGAGACATGACTGTAGTGTGTTGCTCTAACCTTGTGAGGCAGATTTGGGATTTTGGAGACTAGAGTTGGATGATCAAATTGTCCTTACCGACAAGAAAGTCAGAAATGGCCAGGTTGAGTAAGAAGTAGTTGCTCTGTCTCCTCAAACTCCTGTCCATCTTGAAGGCGAAAATGACCAGCGCGTTGCCCAGCACGATCACCACGATCAGGACCACCATCACCACGATCAGCAGCACCAGCACCGGCGCGCCGAAGGCGAAATCCCGCCGGATTTTGGCCGAGTTGTTGTAGACCAAGTCCCGGCTCATGTTGGGCTCCAGAACGCTGTTCCCCATTTGCTCATAAGGGAAACCGATCGGAACAGAACGACTTCAGTTCTGGACTCACAGCCCCGCTGCCACCCGCGCTGCCGGAGCGCTCAGCCGTGTTTGGAGACTGCGCTCCGCCGCCACCGCTTTTCTCTTTTCCCGCCCACAGCTGTAACATCCGCCCCGGAGCCGCCCGTCCGTCCGTCCGTCCGGGAGCTGGGAAGCGAGGTGGAGCACACGGGACACACACACACCGAGTAAAAAAATAAATAAATAAATAACCAAAGAAGAAAGAAATAGATAGATAGAATAATATTACTTAAAAACTGTCATTTTTCAAGTTCATAGATATATATATATATATGAACTTGAAAAACGACAGTTTTTAAGTGATATTATTCTATCTATCTATTTCTTTCTTTGGTTATTTATTTATTTATTTATTTTTAATAAATGTGTGTGTGTGTGTGTCTATACATTACCCTTTGTATATATTGTATATTTGAATTATATAATATTTACTACATTATATACATAAAATAATAATAGGTATATATTTAAATAGTATTAATAGTTTGTAATGTGTAGTAAATAGTTTACAAAGCAATTCATATTCATATTTACGACTCTTGTCTTATGTGTATATATACGTACATAAAATAATACACAAAATTTGTAATTTAAAAAGTGAAAATATTACTAATAGTATAATAGTAGTAGATAGATAGATAGATAGATAGATAGATAGATAGATAGATAGATAGATAGATAGATAGATATTATACAAATATAATATATGAAATACATGTAATATATCTAAATTATACATGTTGTAATAACTATATAAATATTTCAAATGTTTGCATAACAGCTATGCTTTTGTCAATAGGTTCATATACATAAAGTACAGTCAATATTATTTTTGACAGTTATTGAGTGCTTTGTACTGAGAGTTCAGGATGGTGGTGGTGTTATTGAATAAAATTGTTCCTAAGCCTGCTGGTGCAAGACCTTGGGTTCCTGTAACGCCTCTATGATGGGAGGACGGCAGACAGTCCATGGTCGGGCTGTGAAGCATCTTTAATGATGCTGCAAACCCGGCACAGACATAGTGTACGCTGCAGGACCGCGATGGCTGGCAGTGAGGTGGCAATAATGTATTTCGCCACTGATGGTCGATAAGGTTGTGTCCACTTTTCAGTGATCTGTGAGGACCTGGATGGCTTGCCACATACGTCTGGAGTTTTGAACTTGTTTGGTGGCAAGTTTTTTGACTTTGTATTTAAATCATATGCTGATTTTTGGCAATTAATAAAAAAAAAAAGAAAAAGTAAGAAAATAAAATTTAGGAAAAGTTCAAAAACCTTATGGAAGTCAGTGGAAGTATGTCATAGAGTAAGATCTGTGCGTATGTTTCAGAAGGGATACACACAGGTCTTACTGTATGTGATATTTCTGTTGACTCTCAGAATGAATGATTATAAGGATGTGACTATAACCTAAAAGATAAAAGGGTTTGATTGGGACCTGATTTTCCCCTAAATATAGGAAAAAAATGAGATTGAGGATACCATGAAGAAAAGATGCCTTTATATAAAGTTGCAGCATCAGAAGTTTTCTGTTTGGATGCTGAGGTTACGATTAGGGTTAGATGTAAATGTTCTGTTATTTAGATTTATTTGTATGTGTTTGCGTGTGTGTGTGTGTGATGTGAGTGAATGACCCCCTGTCTTCTTTATAGATGTAATCATATGTGAGAATGGCTGCAGCATGAACAGCGACTTCCGTTTTAATAGGTTTTGTTTATACTGAGCGCTCAGAAGAGTTGGTAGTGTAATGGTTAGGGAGTTGGCCCCATGTTCAGAAGGTCGCTGGTTCAAGTCCTGGACCAGTAAAGGTACTACTGAGGTACATTGAGGAAGGTACTGTCCCCAGGCACTGCATGTCAGCTGCCCATTGCTTTTTTATGAATGGGTCATATGCAGCGTTCACATTTGGTGTAATATGTGCTGTGCTGTGTTCACAATGACAACTTAAATTCACTTAATTATTACAATCTCTTTTGTGTAAAATAGTCACTCTGTCAAAATATGATGGAGTTCTAGTTGGCAAACCACCAACTCAACCAACTACTCAATATTTCATAGTATTTCCCCTGCTCAACAATATTAATCCAGTCTCTCCACCCACTTTCATTCACTCGTCTCTACTCTGACAATGGCAAGTTCAATCTTTGAATTTTGAATCAAAAGTTACAACTATACCTACAGTACACGAGGATGGAACGGGAGCCATAATACAATTGATTAAATATCTGCTTTTAAGCCATTCACTGGAACATGGCAAACACTGAAAGCCATTACTGGAGCCACGCTCCAATTCCCATCTTCCACCATTAGCCATTTCATGCATGAATTTTCAGTCGAAATCTGTGAAGGGTTGTCCACTGAAGCGTAAGTTGTTTATAAGAGAGTTAAACGGTGCAATTGGCCTTGTCATGTTACAGAAACAACTATTGTACATGTCCATTTTACAGCTTATTTAAGTAGCAGATGATGGTTCAAGCTGAGATTTCCAGACAGAAGTCTCATCACAATATTCACTGCTCTACGTTCTACACCTCTACCATGACTCTGACCCACCTTTGAACTGTAAGATAAGAAGACTTTAAAACACTAACAAAGTTAATTATTTAGGTTTTTTAATTAATGTGATAACATTTCATACTTATCACATTAGCGCACTTTAGTTGCAACTTTCCTCTTTTTTACACCACCAGGACTGAGAATATATTAAGTATTAATATAAGTAACTAGAATATTTCTCATTGTCCACGAGCAAAGACCTCTGTTTTTCTACATTTGTAAAGGAGAGCTCTCTATACAGGAAAAACAAGCTAAATTGCAATTGATAAGGGCAGCTAATTTGTTGTGACGTTAAGAGCCAGGACTGCCGGTGTCAATAATTTAGCATATCAACGGAGGACGTGATCCTCCAGAGTGCCTTTCCTTGCTCTCATCACAGTTTGATAAACTAATGAGACACATCTATGCTGGGATCACCCTTCACGGCCTCCTTGTCCGCCCCCGGGACCCCCCGGAGTGGACCGAGGTGCTGACATTTCGCCCAGTTCCCTGGTGGTCTGCTGGAGCTGATCGTAATTAGATTTAAGGGCATGACAATGTTTTTTCGTATGTTTCTGATAGCTAAATGTCACTGTCTCCTGCTGCCTTTCCGTTTATCATTCAATATGTCCTTGAGAGTGTAAGTTATAGTCTACTGTATATGTTAAGTATTTCTTCATTATCCTAGGCCGTCCCCGAATGGTGGAAGCGTGTGATTTTTCGAAAAAGATTAGCCCATTCATGGCATATATCCTCTGATGGATGATGTGGGAAAGGTCATCTCTTCATAAGGGAAGGAACATCGCAAATAAGCTCCCCCCACCTTTTTTGTCAGTGGTATTCAGGTGCGCAGGTAGCTTTAATAATAACAGAAGCCGCTCTTATACTGACCATTCACTTTAACTTTGGAGAGCACTGAATAGATGTGAAAAGGCTGAAATCTCTTACGGACACCGTGACAAAGGCTAATATGCTGTCAGCTCTCCTCCCCCAGGGCCTTTGCACTCTAAAAGGTCCCTGGTGAGGTTTCTATCTCCAAGTTCCCTTTGAGATTTTGTGTTCGCCTCCATTATCTTGTCATTTGAAAGGGATTAAACATTAGAGTCTGGCTTTAAAGCACTGTAACGGCTTATAATAATTGCTAATTTAATTAGCATGAGCGGGCTGGGAAGAGCGCTGGCTTTCTGAATGAGCTTGATTTCATGAATAAGGCCTGATCAGTGATAAGCTTGAAAGAGTTTAAGGAAATATATAGTAATTTAATCCTCTAATCAGAAGTTCTAATAATAGGGGGAAGTCAATTATTTTGTGAACGGCTATGTTGTTTTTTATTGTTAAAACTGATGTGGTAAAATACACCATGTCTAGACACAAAGGGCCTGAATCTAAATGTCAATGCACGGAAGCTAGTCTGAGTGGTCAACTGTGGCACTGGAGATCTACCACCCAGAGCTAATCACATCAGCGTTTGATGATTGGCTGGATTAGGTCTGGATGGAGTCCAGATGGGATGTTGGGGAAACCCAGACTGAAGTCAAAATCAGCATTAAAAGTGATTATAGACTCATAGTCACTTAAGTGAAAGTGAGTGATTATTTGTCATTGTGGATACACCGAAGCACCACCAAATGGGATCTCTGCATTCAACCCATCTGTCAAGGAGCAGTGGGCAGCTGACATGGGCAGTGCTTGGGGAGCAGTGCCTGGGGACCTTGCTTGCTATCTTGTGATCAAGGCCTTGTGGTCTGTTACTAAATCTAGATTCCCTGAGATAGAGTGTGTGTGTGTTAGAAATATTTAATTTCCAGTTTCACACCTTTAAAGTGAACGGTACAACAGTGCACTTGTGTTTTCTTTTCAATAAGAAATTTATGAACAACAAAGTAGCAGCTCTGTATGACTTTTTTATCCGTAACATAATGAAGAGTCATTGCAAGACTTGCAGATAATGTGCCTAATCACATTTACCAATTAGAAGATGGCAGATTATTAGCAGTCTGTGCACAATTAGCTCTAGACTGGGAAATACAGTCAGCACATTTTAGCTCCACCTTCTTTTCCTAGAATGCCTCTCAACTCTTCAACTCAGATTTGCTGCTACTGCATTTTTGAGAATTTTATTATGTGGCCATCGCCGTAGTATTGTTGTCAACCCAACTTGACAAACCAGCTCAAGTTGTGTGTTTTCGAAACCGGCGTAACCAGCATCGGACCAACAACAAATAGCAACTGACCATAAATGAAACATCTTAAAATCGATGGTGTTTTTTTTACCCTGAAATATTACGTCAATGCAATAGAGCTGACCACTAATTTTGTTGTTTGTCAGTTCTGAACGACTGCAAAAAACACAACAGTTGCTCTTTTGGGTTTTAGCATGATTTGTGGAAAACACAAAATAGTATTTGCAACTAAGCGGCAGTTGGTAGTATTACTGTTAGGGAGCTGGCCCTGTGATCGGAAGGTCACCAGTTCCTGGATCGGGAAAGGTACCACTGAGGTACTCATGAGAAAGGTACCGTCCCCAAGCACTGCTCAATAGGAGCTGCCAAAAAAGCTGCCTGTGCTGTGGTGTGTTCACAATGACAAATAATCACTCATTTAACTACCGATGAGAACCATTTATAAAATGTTATTAGTTTTGAGATTAAACCCATTCAATTCTTGTAAAAAAAAATCCTGCACAACAGATATACATATTTAACACAAACATTCTTAAAAATTATTTAAAATATATTTTAACTTTCTGGACTTTTATCTGTCTATGATCAAATTAACTTGACTTAATTTAAGCAAACAAGTCTCAATTAAATCAATAAAAAATTAATAAATTAAAACTTTATTCAAATGAGCCCTATACTATTAAGTTCTTGCTAAGTGACCTTCATTCACTTCAAGTCACATTAGCATTTTCAGGTGAGGTAAGTTTTAGAATGTTAACAGGGCTGAGTCGTGTCACCGTCTTGGTTTCCATGCGTGCTTGAGATACCAAAAGAGAAACTGTTCATGGACCATCTGGCATGGTGAATCCCACCGCTCTGTACCTTTAGTCCCCCCAAATAGGCCCTTTTGTTCTGACGCAACGACTCCCAAATAACCCACAGTGAGGAGGGATCTTCAAAGCATGAGGCAGACAGAGAGATGACCCTCATTAGTCTTTTCAGACATGACCAGAGCTTTGGGGGAGAGGCAGCTAATAAGATCGTTATCCTGTCCAAATAGGCTAGCACCCTCATTACAGTAAAGGGCCTTGCACCTTATGGACTATGTAAAGCAACCTACCCAAAAATCAGGGGTGACATTTCACTTTTTCTGTTTAAATTATAAAAATATGAGGAATAATTGAAATTGTGAGTTAATGTAACCACGGATCATAGGTGGTATTTTCACACTTTTGAATTTTCACAATATTAAATGCATTGTCTGTAGCTTTTCCCGTGTTTGTCTTTAGAAAACTCAGTCGTTTGTGCCAGCTGTCTTACAGTGTCAGGGCCGTTCCATTCAGGTCTGATTGCATCCCACAACTAGTCAGGGGCGCGTTTCCCAAAAGCATAGTTGCTAACGTATTGTTAGTTGCTAATGTACACTATGTTAGTGATAAACTCTGGTTGCCTCATGTTTTTGCCCAGCATTGTTAATTAATTGAAATTACCTAAACAGATTGCCATACATGGATTTTGTTGGATTCCAGGGCCTGTAATGTTACCACTGAGGTACTCATGAGCAAGGTACCATCCCCAAGCACTGCTTCCTGGACGCTTGTTAGCTGCCCACTGCTCCTTCACGGATGGGTTAAATGCAAAGGTCACAAGTCGTTGTGGTGCATTGTGTGCTGTGCTGTGGTGTGTTCACAACGACAAATAATCACTCGCTTTCATTTCTGATATTTCAAGCTTCCTATTAGTAAAAACCAATCAATGTTCCTAATGGAAAATTCCAGATAGAAAATATCTAGCTGGCTAAAATTTATATGTGTAACTTTATTTCTGTATTTTGTTGAAGAGCTTGATGGAAGCTATAAAGGCCTTCATGGCCGTTACCAATATCTCGAATTTGGTAATTCTACATCAAGTTGTAGAAATAAAAAAGAAATCACATATAATTACCGACTTGTGGAAAGTGTAGAAATGAATGAGAAATTGTATAGAATTGTATTTTCCATCATAACTTCTCTCACAAGGAGCATTAGTACTAATGCTAGGTTTAGTCGAAGGTTAGGTTAGGCCTATAAGCATTGTAACTTCACACTGGCCGCAATTTGATCCTGTTTTATTGATTTATTTACAGAATGTTAGTCAAATTCAACAATGTAGGTCAACCACACTGTTTCAAAGCCCAATGAAATGTGAAAACGTTTGAGGAATGGTAAGAATTGTGTGAGGTATTCTAGGCGGAGCTGGCCTGGTGTCGCCTATCAGGTTTTATTTAGAAAGTTCATGGCAGACTTTTTCACACAACACGCTGTTGCTGCTACAAAATGGACGTGAATGGACGTGTTTGATTCTTGGACTCCTAAACTCATACTTCTAATACTTCTCTTGGAGGCATTTTAATTACTTTTCACCCAGTATCTATGGATGTGACAGCAAAAGAATTTGTATCACGTCGTGGTAAGAAGCCGGATGATTATGCAATGTGGGAGGCTTGACATTAAATAGAAATATTCTCAGATTTGTTGTGGCAAAAAACCAAAACAAAAAAAACCAAACAAACCATCACTTCGAGTATGGACTCCATAATGCATAATTCCAATACAAATTTACATTTTTAATTATTTTTTATCCCACTTTATGGAAAGTGACAGCGGAGGAACTCGTATTGTGGTAAACAACCGGATGATTTTGCGATGTGGAGTTTGTACGGAGTCCCTAAAGTCCCATGAAGCGCTATTATAAAATCTTTTGCTCACAAGTTTTCTTCTTGTGAGCAGAACAAGCAACACGCACACTAGAACACACTAGAACATCAAAAGTCTAGGAAATCACGCCATTATACTGTTTTATTTCCTAAACTACACTAAATGCTTGCTCTCGATCTACGGGTTTTCCAGATCAGTTTAGCGCCGGGGATTTGGGGAGTATCGCAAAATTACTGTTATTTAAACAAGCAGTATAATCGCGTGATTTGCTCCCGCTGTTGTGCTGTTCGTTTAGCGGCGTTATTTGTGCTCTGAGTAGTTTTTGAGATAAATACTTTGTAATTTTACCTAAGCACTTTTTAAGTGTGTAAATATTAAATATTCAGCCGTGTGCCCGCTGCTGTGTGTAGGTGTGAAGCCCGTGTGTGAGGGAGCAGCAGGTGGAGGCTGGACGCCGCTACACCTGGCCAGTTACTTCGGGCTGCAGAGCGTCGCAGAGCAGCTCATTAAGGTGAGTGTGAAGGCAGGAGTGAGGTGAACATTATTTACTCTGTACTGGAGGTAACGCGTGTGGTTGGTTTGTTTGTTTGTTTGTTTGTTTGTTTGTTTGTTTGTTTGTTTGTTTGTTTGAAGGCCGGAGCGAACGTGAACGCGCAGAATGAAGTCGGGGACGCGCCTCTGCACCTCGCAGCCACGGCGGGGAGAAAGGTTGTCAGTCTCTCTCTCTAGTTATTTATCTATACATCTCTCTCTCTCTCTCTCTCTCTCTCTCTACTCTCTCTCTCTCTCTCTCTCTCTCTCTCTCTCTCTATCATCTCCCTATCCTAACTATCTATCCATCTCTCTCTCCTCTCTCTCTCTCTCTCTCTCTCTCTCTCTATCTCTCTCTCTAGCTATCCATCTCTCTCTCTCTCTCTCTCTCTCTCTCTCTCTCCTCTCTCTCTATCCATCTCTCTCTCTAACTATCCATCACGCTCTCTCTCCCTAGCTTCCTCCATCTCTCTCTCTAGCTATCCATCCGCTCTCTCTCTCTATCCATCTCCCTATCTAACCTATCTATCCATCTCTCTCTCTCCACCTCTGTCTCTCTCTGTCTCTCTCTATCCATATCTCTCTGCATCTCTCTTTCTCTCTCTCTTGTATCTCTCTCTATCCATCTCCCTCTCTCCCTCTCCTGTATTCCACTCTTCTCTGTCCATCTTTCTCTCTCTCTCTCTCTCTCTCTCTCTCTCTCTCTCGCTATCCATCTCTCTCTCTCTCTCTATCCATCTCTCTCTCTCTATCCATCTCTCTCTCTAGCTATCCATCTCTCTCTCTCTAGCTATCCATCACGCTCTCTCTCTAGCTATCCATCTCTCTCTCTCTCTCTCTCTCTCTCTCTCTCTCTCTCTATCTCTATCTCTATCCATTTCTCTCTCTCGCCACCTCCCTCTTTATCTCTCCAACTCTCTCTCTCTCTCTCTCTCTCTCATCTCTCTCTCTATTTATTTATCTCTCCAACTCTCTCTCTCACCACCTCCCTCTTTATCTCTCCAACACTCTCTCTCTCTCTCTCTCTCTCTCTCTCTCTCTCTCTCTCTCTCTCTATCTATCTATCTATCATCTCTCTATTTATTTATCTCTCAAACACACACACACACTCTCTCTCTCTCTCTCTCTCTCTCTCTATCTATCATCTGTCTTTCTATTTATTTATCTCTCCAACTCTCTCTCTCTATCTATCATCTCTCTATATATTTATTTATCTATCCAACTCTCTCTCACCACCTTCCTCTTTATCTCTCCAACTCTCTCTCTCCCCCTCCCAGTCATTTCACATATTTTCCTCTCTTCTTTCTCAGTTTCTTTCATTCCTCACTTCCTCCCTCTCTCCCCCTCGCTTTCCTCTTTCTCAGTGTTTCTTTTTAAATTTCTTTCTTTCTTTAATCTCTCTCTCTCTCTCTCTCTCTCTCATTCCTCTACATCTTCCTCTCTCCCTTCCACTTACTCTGTATTCATGTCGCTCCCATTTTTAACCGCTCTCTTTCTCTCTCTCTCTCTCTCTTCTCGCACATATTTATCTCCTACTGCTTACATTCTGTAAATTGCTTTCATCCCATTTCTACTTCACGCGTAGCAGCCATAACTTCTCTCTCTCCTTCACATGTTCTTTCTTTATTTTTTTGGGAATGTTCAGGAGGTGGTTCTGCTGCTGCTGCGGTACGGAGCGAGTGCCACGGTAATCAACATCGCGGCTCAGACCCCCAGGGACGTGACGGAGGATGATGAAGCCATTACCATGCTGGAAGGTGAGCACTTGGGCACTTTTGGGGCGAGGTGAAGTGCCGCAACTCTGACTGTCTGGCCCAGATTGCATTCTGGAGTCTATCTTTAAAATGGATTTTTTTGTCCTCCCTTCCATTCCATCGCTTTTAATTTCTCCAGCCGCAGAGAGACGAGAGGACAGAAAGGTGGAGGAAAGTCTCTTAACCGCTGCGAGAGATGGAGATCACGCCGCTCTGACACAGCTGGTTAGCCCCAGACTAAGGTGGCCCAGACAGCTTAACAGAATGCCACAACTGAAATGCATCCATCCATGTTAATAGTCCGGGTTTCCAGGGGTCTTTTGGATTAACGTAAAGATTTCTGATTAACACACAGGGCTGGTTTCTTGCTCATGGATTAAGCCTAGTCTTGGACTAAGTTGTAGTTCCGATGGAGATTTACCATTCATACTCAAAGCAAATCTAGGACGAGGCTTAGTCATTGACTCGGAAATTGGCCCCTAGTGACATTTACCAGTTTTCTAGGAAATAAAGTTATGTTCACTTCTAACATCTACCGTAACAATAAAATACAAAAAGCATCAAAAGCAATATACAGTAAGTCTGACCGGAAACCTGGACTGATAGTATAGGCGGAGTGCTGCCCACTTCCAATGTGAACAAATTGGCCCAGACGGCTCAACACAAATGCAAAAGCCTTAGTGGAAGTGCAAAAGCCACAATGGAAGTGCAAAAGCCACAATGGAAGTGCAAAAGCCACAATGGAAGTCCTAAAGCCACAGCGGAAATGCAAAAGCTACAACAAAAAGGCACAATCCACAAAGGAAATCCGAAAGCCACAGCAGAAATGCACAAGCTTCAGAACAAAAGCCACAATGAATGTTTTTCCAGAGGACGTTTCTTGCTGGCAGACAGACGGGTTAAAGGAAAGTTTATTTAAATATATTTAAGAAGCATGTGAAACTTTTTTGCTGGAAGACTATGAATAGTGTCACTGTGTGTTTGTAATGAAGCTTTCCTTTAATATGTCCGTTCACCGGCAATAAAATGCCACAGAAATTCAGACTGATGATACATAATACACTGATAATGCGGCTTTGCGTTTTTGTTTAAGTGTTTGCATTTGTGTTGCGGCTTTTGCGTTCGTTTTGTGACTTTTGCATTTGTGCTGTGAGTTTTACATTTGTTTTCTGACTTTTGCATTTGTGTTATGGCTTTTGTATTCATTTTGTGACTTATGTTCATTTTGCAGTTTTTACATTCTTTTTATGGCTTTTACATTTATGTTGCGGCTTTTGCATTTTTATTGCAGCTTATGCATTTCCATTTTGGCTTTTGCATTCCGTTGAGCCATCTGGGCCACGGCATCGTCCTGCTTCCTGTGTGTGGAGATGAGATAAGAAAGCCAATTTTCCTCCTTTAATGTGATTTATTTATTTATTTATTTTAAAGCTCAGTGGGTCCAGACCACCCGATATTCATTGTAAAGACGCACAAGGCAACACTGCGTTACACGGTGCGGCCTGCAGGGGACATCAGCGGTGTGTGGAGAAACTGCTGAAGTCTGGAGCAAAGCCCTTCACCAAAAATAAGAGCGGTAGGACACTCATTTTATCAAAACATGTTTTTTCAGTATTTGTTCCTGAAATAAAGTGGGGAAAAAAATGTGGGAAAAGATTTTAAAATGATTTTCTTTCTCTACAAATCTGTTAAAACTGTTCCACGCACCATCATTAACATAATTTTTTACCTTCACAAATTCAATTTTAATTCGTAATTAGTTCCATTAGTGCCCTTATTGCTTTTTGTGCTCAATATTTTGACTTTTTGTCATGTTTTGGCCTCTATGATGGACATGTTGTTGTTGTGAGCTGGACCGGGGTATTTTTGAGTAATGATGTGTTAGTAGAAAACGGAATAATGACTTAAATTACACTTGGACGTGCCGTATTTCAGGCCAGACCGTGTTGGACGTTGCCGAAGATGATGCAATACGGGCTCTACTGCAGAGAAGTCAGGAAACTGAGGTCAGTGATGCAATAATTCAACTTGCCTTGTTAATATGACAAATTTTGGGAAATAAGTCTCCTTTTCTCTTTCGAAGAGTGACATCATCACACCCCAAAAGTTTGAAGGAGCCTTGTGGATGGTGAGGGCATTTTTCACTCTCTTGTCTTTTCTGACTAACTCCAGTTGTTGTTTAGTTTTTTTTTTTGGGTTGTTTTTTACGTTGATAAATCACTCCCTCCAGGATTTGGAGATCAGACAAAATGTCTGATTTTGCGGCAGCTTTTCTAAAACTAAATTACAAGGAAAGTTGCTGTGTTTTTAGTTTCGTTTTGTTGCAATAAAGTTGTCGGTAAAATTTGCGATTTCGTCCTCCTTTATAACGATTCTTTAACAATTAATTAAAATGAGGGAAAACAAAACCACAGTTAGTTTTATTCATTTAGTTATTTTTGATGGTAAATGTGAGGCGTTTTTATCACACACGTTTCCTGCGTCTTCTAAACGTAACAAGAAAGTGAGTTTCGCTGACGTACGGCTCAACGTTTTGCGGGAGACGACAGTGATTGGTCAACAATTGTGGGAAAAGTTGCAGTAATTGGAAAAAATTGCCCTGTAGTAATGAATTTGCGGGGATTGGCCGAATTTGCGTTAATGGTTGCCAACGCAACATTGTAAAATCCCGGAGGGTCTGACACAATTTCCCAGACAACGATTAAGCCTAAGCCTGGACTATTTTTGAATTTCAGTGGTGAATCTCCATTGTATTCTGCAGTTTAGTTCAAGACTAGGCTTAATCCTTGTTCCGGAAAGCAGCGTTTAAGGCGTTTGTGGACTAAGTGCAACAAGGAAAGAATTTAGAAAATTTGGTAAGTTATGGGCAAAGATATTTTTGTGGATATGAGTTGGCATTTGCCTAAAAGAGGTTATGAAATAAAAAATTGCTGCAAAGTGAAAAGGGTTTTAAAATGCAGTACAGTTACAAACACAAGGGGGCGCGCAAGTGTTCTAACCTCTCCGTCCCGCTCTCTTTCAGAAGTCAGATTTTCTCAGCTGGAACTCCCACTGGGTTGTTGTGGAGAACGGGGACTTGAGCTGGTTCCCTAATCAGTAAGTGTTTTCACTTCTTTTCCATTTACTTTCGGGAACAGTTTTCAGTTTTTTTGCATATTTATTTATTTATTTACTTACGGTATATCTGGTGGCATTTTGGTGTGTTTATAGGGGGTCTATGTCACCTTTTAGGGTTTTTTTTTTTTGAGTAAAGTCGTTTTTTTTTACTTTTTTACTTAACTAACAATGTAAAGCATGTATTTACAGTACGTAATTTCAAAACTGTGCTAACACTTACGCACTATGCTATGACAAAAAAACGGATTGTGATGCATTTTATGATTTCTGATTAAATCCCAGGTTCACAGGTCCAGCGAGTCAGCGATGAGGCAAATTTTCAATCTTAAGCAAAAATCGCGATGGAACGACGTTCACACAGTCACAGTTAATCATGTCCCTCTCATACCCCTGACTCTGTTCTGCACGCTTTTATCTAAAACTTTTAGGAACATCTGAGCTCTAGAAGGTCATAAACTAATCCATTTTTGGTGCAGTGAGAAGAGTAAATTTTCTGATGAAAAGTATGTTTAAAGTGTGTTTGGTTAACATATACACAGACATCATAATAACCCTAAAAATAAGAATTAAAACACTTCAAAATGTGATTGTTTATTGTGTTTAGAGCTGATGCCGTGAGCGGAGTTCGTATTCAGGGCCGTCAGACTCTTATGAAGTCTCTGTGTTTGGTGAGTAGCGGGAAACCAGTGCATCAAAGTCGATACTGAACTTTCAGAACCTGCAAACTGACATTGAGAGATAGTGAAAATATTCATTCTTATTTAATTAACACTAGAACGGCTGACTGCGTCAATTGCCATTCTAGTTATGTACTGCTGTAACATACCCATTTCACCAGCAATTTAGTTTGTGTTACCATGTTTTGTTCAAGAATGAAAAAAAAAAAAAAGTCAGATTTTTTCAGGTTTTGGAGCAAGAACTTCAATGAGAAGTAGCAGTGATTTTGTCTGATTTGCGTCAATTGACGCAGTCAGCCGTTCTAGTGTTAAAAAGTTGGTAATTACATTAGACCCAACGATCACATTAAGAGGAACATGTTAAACACAAACGAGTTAAAGTGCACGTAATTACTGAATAATAATTTTTCTGCATATTAACACCCTCTGAGTTATTAATTTGTCACAATGTGATTGTACGTGTGTGTAATTGTTTGTGTGTTTTCAAGGTAAAAGCCTGGGATAAGTACTTTTTCACACTCAGGTGCTGTGACGCCACTGAGCATCAGTTTAGACTGGCGTCTACATGCCGCGACCCGGACGCCACCAGGACAGTGAGTGACAAAAGGATTTTTTAAACACCATGAGCGTGTGCCGTGTACAGTGTAAAAAAAAAAGAAGATTTGATCAGTAAGTCAGGTTAACATGCGTCTTTCGTTTACTTCAACTTGAAACTGGGATGCAGTAACGTTTATGAGTTTTCAGTGTTACAGCATAGGAACTTAAATGTGAATTTTGAAGATCTTAAATTTGTAAGCTAGAGCTAGGGCTGTGTTTCAGATGTGTGAATACGCTGTAAAAAAATTCTATCCGTTTCTGCTTACAAAGTTTAATTACTGAGTTCAAGCTTTGTATTTGTAAATACAAATCGATCATAAAAATACAAACTAACTTTTTAAGCCTAGTTTTAGTTGTGTATTACCTTCTGTAAGAAATCCCCATTTGGTGATTTATACATAACACAATGTATTGTGGTATTAGATATAACATTCAGATAGATAGACATATAGATATTTTATTAATTTATTAATTAACATGCTTTACAGAGTTTCCCCCAGAAAAATGGTTATTCAAGGCGGTGCCTTCCCTTGGACCGCGGGTGGGGAAAGCAACTGGGCAACAACCGTTTAAGAAAAGTCTCGCCCTTTCCTCGATTTTGATTGGCTCGCAAGGTAAAAGTGAATTTGACGAGCCCAGAGCTGTTCTAAAAGTTGAACGGATTTTAACTTCAAAAAAAAAACAAAACCTCTCCATCGTCTTTTTTCCGCTGAAGGCTCTTAGCTCTTTGGACGCTAAAGCTCATAGGATTTGTCATTGCAAAAACCGCGTTTGGTGGACACAGGCCCTAACTTTATTTACTCTTTATGTATTTTAAAGGCATCGCTAACCTTGTAACTAACCAGATCTTAATCAAAAACAGTACAGCAGATATGAGCTATATGATATGATATGGTATGATCAAGAACAGTTGAGAGGACACTCGATGAATTTATGTATAGCGTAGATGAATAATTTTCTTACCTCCAAATGTCCTTTCCATGGCGACAGCTTGTTGTATGCTATCCAGTTTCCGGCAAATTTTGCGTCTTCCCGATTTAAAAAAAAAAAGCTCTGATAAAGTGTTGGTTTAGCGACAGGAGCAAGATGCCACAGTGACATATTTAACCAGCAGATGCCGCTATTCGGCCTCATTGTGACGCGTCTTCATTTACTGTCTCTGGAACGTGCAGGATTTTTAATTATTTATTTATTTATTTCCAGTTGTCAAGGTGACCGCCTTAAATATCAAGCACTGTGGGAATCCCTGCTTTAGATTTGGGCAGTTGTTAGTGTAACGGTCAGGGAGTTGGCCCTGTGATCGGAAGGTCGTTGGTTCAAGTCAGTAAAAAGTAAAAGGTACCACTGAGGTACTCATGGGTCAGATGCAGAGATCACATTTGGTTGTGGTGCACTGTGTGCTGTGCTGTGCTGTGTTCACAATGACAAATAATCGCTTATAATCATCTAGAAATGGCTGGATGCCATAAAGGAGCACTCGGCCTACAGCGCCCCCAGTGGAGATCTGGAGAAAATGTATGAGGAGGAGGAGGGGGAGGAAGAGGTGAAGGAAGAAGAGGCAGCTGGAGACCTGAGAGACATTTCAGACTCTCTGCAGGTCAGATCGTACCGTACAGTATTTAGATCTGGTCTATTACCTAGAAAATGACTGATATAGGTTTTTGTTTGTATTTTTGGAGGTTTTAATAAATGATTATGATATACTGTATAATGTATACTACGCAAACCACACAGTGACAGTGCTCATAATATGGTTCAAGGAACCATCATTTTGTCTTTGTGTCGTTATTTTTAACATTATTATTAAGGTGTCCAAGCATGAAGTGCTTCTGTTTCTTCTTCTTCTTCTTCTTCTTCTTCTACTTCGTCTTCTTTTTCTTCTTCTTCTTCTTCTTCTTTTTCTTCTTCTTCTCCTTCTTCTTCTTCTCATTGTTGTTGTTGTTGTTGTTGTTATTATTATTATTATTATTATTATTTTCTCTGCTAAAACTCATTGTGCAGCTTGGACCGTAAGTCGTAGAAAACTGCAATTTCAGAAAACGTAGGAAAGGTGTAAAACTCGCCATAGACCAAAAATCGGTTGATAATTTTGACAGTTGAAGTAGATTTAAATATAAATACAATTTTATTAAATAACATAATAAAAACCTTTGCTTCAGCAATTTACTGCATCCACTGCTTCTTGTCATGATATAAATACTTATTTCCCAAGATAAAGTATTTGATTTTGTTTAAATTTCCACATTGTATACAGTGTTTCCCTCTTCCATATTTTAGTTTTAATTGTTCATTTGGTATAGACTATCAAGGCTAAAGTTAGAGGTGCTATTTGAGCAGTTAGAAATTTATCACTTTTTACTTTATTTTATATTTTCTGCTTTCTAACTCCTTAAGTTGTGCTATGATTAATGTAGTTACGGATCTTTGACCTCTAGGGGCACTGACTCACTGACTCCTTTCTTCGATGCTTACTGCATCAGCTGCTTTTTCAAACTTTGCTTGGACCCCACTAAATCGTCGCTTGCCGCTATATTCATTAATTTATTTGTAATTAACCGATATCGACTGATAATATCGGCACACCAACGTACCGGTCAGGCTCTACTATTAACTTATGCAATAATTAGATCCAATGCAAATCTTTCAGATCAAAGCGTTCCCAGTGCAGACCTTTTTGTAAATGTGGCAAAACTACATAGATCAAAATTTAATTATAATTACTTTTTCTCATACATAAATGCTGCAGTATTACTATAAATGTTCCTGTTCTTTCCAAACAGGCGGCTGAAAGTTACCTGCAGAATCTGGAGTCCCAGGTGGCTGTCTTTGTCTCCATGGTGAAGGATGAAGATAACAGCAGTAAGAGAGTCTCTTCTCCCACAGCATATCCCACGTCTGCATTACAAAACAGCTTTATCGTGCTGTATTTCGAGGCTGGGGCAAAACCCTTTCTTGCACAATTTGGGTTTTTAAATCTGCTTTAAAATACCTGCATGAAACCCTCCTACAGTTTTGGGAAAAACATCTGGTCCCTCAGCACAACTCTTCCTGCCGGTTTAAACATTAATGTTGATACAAGTGATGTCATATGGGCTGTTTTAGGGTTTTTTTTGGATTCGATGCAGTTCTGTTTATGTCTAGTAATTACTTACTTTTGTGTGTGGAACAGGACCTGAATTTCTGAAGGCCAGGGAGGTGTGTGAGCTCTGTAGTGAGACCAGCTCTGTCCTGAGACACTGCCTGGATTTGCTTTCAGAGCGTGAAGAGGTATCACACTTCCCCGTATAACCCTGTACCTGACAATTACACTCTCACTCGTCACGCTAACACAACTCACATCACACTTTCACAGCACTCACACTGCAATCCTGCAGAAAACAACTTTATTTAGTGCAGCTGCGCTCCAGACGTGACTAAGGAGCAGGTTCTTAGGCTGAACCCGTTCCCATAGCTGATCTCTCTTAGACTAAACCCGTTCTCATAGCTGATCACTCTTAGACTGAACCTGTTCCCATAGCTGATCTCTCTTATGCTGAACCCGTTCTCATAGCTGATCTCCTTTAGACTGAACCTGTTCCCATAGCTGATCTCTCTTAGACTAAACCTGTTCCCACAGCTGATCTCTCTTACACTAAACCTGTTCCCACAGCTGATCTCTCTTAGACTAAACCCGTTCTCATAGCTGATCTCCTTTAGACTGAACCTGTTCCCACAGCTGATCTCTCTTAGACTGAACCTGTTCCCACAGCTGATCTCTCTTAGCCTAAACCTGTTCCCATAGCTGATCTCTCTTAGCCTAAACCTGTTCCCACAGCTGATCTCTCTTAGACTAAACCTGTTCCCACAGCTGATCTCTTAGACTAAACCTGTTCCCACAGCTGATCTCTCTTACACTAAACCTGTTCCCATAACTGATCACTCTTAGACTAAACCTGTTCCCATAGCTGATCTCTCTTAGACTAAACCTGTTCCTACAGCTGATCACTCTTAGACTAAACCTGTTCCCACAGCTGATCTCTCTTAGACTAAACCTGTTCCCACAGCTGATCTCTCTTAGACTAAACCTGTTCCCACAGATGATCTCTCTTAGATTAAACCTGTTCCCATAGCTGATCTCTCTTAGACTAAACCTGTTCCCACAGCTGATCTCTTTTAGATTAAACCTGTTCCCATAGCTGATCTCTCTTAGACTAAACCTGTTCCCACAGCTGATCTCTCTTAGACTAAACCTGTTCCCACAGCTGATCTCTCTTAGACTAAACCTGTTCCCACAGCTGATCTCTCTTAGACTAAACCCGTTCCCACAGCTGATCTCTTTTAGACTAAACCTGTTCCCACAGCTGATCTCTCTTAGACTAAATCTGTTCCCATAGCTGATCATTCTACTGTACCTGTTCCCACAGCTGATCTCTCTTAGACTAAACCTGCTCCCACAGCTGATCTGTCTTCTCTCTTTCTCTCTCTCTCTCTCACTCACCTAAATTGAACTTCCTAGAGCTGATCTCTGTCTCAGGTTGAACCTGTCCCTATGACTGAGACAGAGAGACACACAACCTGCTCCTTTAGCTGATCTATTATGAGGCTGAAGCTGTTCCAGTAACTGACCTTTCACTAAAGCTGAACCTGTCACTGTATTAGCATATCTCTCTCTCTCTCTCTCTCTCTCTCTCTCTCTCAGGTCAAACCTGTGCCTGTAACTTTTCTCTCACTTTTAGTCTGAACCTGTGTCTATAGTTAATCTCTCGCTCTCGCACTGTCCTTATAGTAGTTAATCTCTCTCAGACCAAATCTGCACCTATAGCTGATCCCTCTCCCACTCTCCACCTGAAGCCAGGGTTGATGCTGTGCCTGTAGTCGGGCTCTACCTTGAGGAATACAGCCACAAGGACACAGGCATCATTTCGATTTGTGCTCAGCTATACAATCGGCCCAAGATTTTCACACACACACACACACCCCCCCCATCTTGCATACATATGACCTATTAGCTCTCTCACGCTTGCCTGCTTTCATTCATGGAATAAGCAGAGCGCTCTTTCTTTCCCTTGCTTTCACCCTCCCACTCGCTCTCTCCCTTCCACACACACTTCTGTCTCTCCCTCCCTCTCTCTCTAACTCACACTCTCTCTCACATGCACACACACTCAGACACACAATCTCCATCGCGCTGGCCGAGCCGTGCTTCAGGGACACAGGGAGAAGGGGAAAAAGGTGACGCCGCTATCCAAAAAGGTACAGTACGGTCCGATATCTCGCGATCCTCTCCCTTCTGTTTACTCCAGCATCCTCCTCCTTTTCTGCTCTTGTCCGATCACACCGCTCTACTATCCGTTTTCATTGATGAAACCGAGGCAGTCCCTCCCTCTTGTATTGCCTGCCCTAGTTTTGGCTCAGGGCTCCGGATTTGTTCGTAAGGCAAATTTCACGGCTTGCCTTTATTTTTGCACGTGTTGTCGGATAACGGCACAAAAATGTATCGAAAGTGTCAGTTATGTAAATAATCCAACATTTAGATTCAAGTCAGTGACTGGATTTATTTTTGTATTTTGTGTCAGTCTTTAGCGTCAAGGTCACTGGCTGAAGAAGATGAACAATAAGGAAATCCTCAGATTAAGAAATGTCAAAAAAAAGGCTTCTGAAGTTGGCACCGATGCGCCGGTCGAGTAACCCCTGGACACCACCAGTGTAGTGTAAAAGTCCTGTTTTCTTTCCTCACCGTTCACGCTTCACAGCACTTGCTCTCTAGGGTCTGCAGATTAGTTTGTGTATTTGGGGCATGTGTGAACACGCTTCTGAACATTCCCGACTAATTTATACGAAATGCCTGGTACAGTTTAGTTAATACCGGAGTTATTCGACTGAAAAGTGTCAGGTTTTTGTTGTGACGGCACCACTGAGGTAGTCATGAGCAAGGTACCGTCCCCAAGCACTGCTCCCCGGGTGCTGCCCATGTCAACTGCCTACTGCTCCTTCATGGATGGGTCAAATGCAGAGGTCAAATTTCGTTGAGGTGGACTGTGTGCTGTACTGTGGTGTGTTCACAATGACAAATATTTACCCACGCAATTTAATCCACTAAGAAGTGACCTGGAATTATGAACGGTACAAAGTCTTAAGGAGGCGGAAACTGTCGGTTGATAAGCAAAGAGACATCTGGGATTTTTCTTGCCACGTTTCTTTAGACATTCAAAGGGAATTTTTTAAACCAAAGCGCCACCAGTGCTCGGAAACAGGAATAATGCATGCGGCGTGTGGCTTAGTGCTTGGATCGGATGATTAAAGGAAAGTGTCGGAGCAAGCATGGCGTGTTGCTAAGCCCGGCCAGATCCCTTACAACACACTGAATGGATTATAACCAATTACATCTGGACGCAGCATAATGACATTAACCCTAATCCGCAGAGTGTCCTCTCCTGCTGGAGATTTGCTTACTGGATAGTAAGAGGTTAGAACAAGTTGGTAGTAGTTCCTCCCCCATGTCTAGCCACAGGCAGCTGTGTTTGCATATCGAGCTGTACGTGTGTGTGTATGACATGTACATAGCGCTTTATTTTCAGCCACTGTTTTGCAGGCTTTATCTAATCTGCCAGTTCTTTGTGAACGCGGCCTTGTTGATCCTGACTAATAAAGGACACGAGCAGGAGAGCTAATGATAATAAATAGTTATGCTCCTTAAGAATTAAATTCTGCAATACTCACTGTAGAGCTGAAACGATTATTCGAATAACTCGATTACAAAAAATGGTCGAGGCAATTTTTCTAGAATCGAAGCTTCGTTTGTCATTTTACTCGCTACAGCATGTGCCGCTTGTGTTTCACACGGACGCTTATTAATGACGCACAATATTTTCAGTGGCGCGATCAAGACGAGAATAGATCCCTCTGTATGTGAACGTATTTGTGAGATATTCCGTGCACAAAAACAGAAGTAAAAGCGTAAAAACGCAAAAATGACATTCTTTGCGATGTAAACACGCGCGCTGTGTTTGTGAACGTGCCATTACTCGCTAAAACGCTCCGTTTCCCTCAAAACATCCCCTTTATTACAGACAAAACTTTATAAAGATATCATCATAAACATATCTTGTCAGTTTTTTAAATCAGTGTTTTCTTAACAATAGAACTGTAAAACCGTTCGCAACATGTTTTAAGAGATTTCTTCGTGAGAACGGTTGGAGAATGAGACCCAGTCCCTTTTTTTGTGTTGGTTAAGAGAAGCTCCACCCGATCTAACGTTAAACGCTGCTTGTTAATGGTTATTACGGAACGGGATTATTCGGTCTGTGTAATAAGAGCCTCCGTCTCAGATGCTGTGTACTGGAAGAGAGGGAGATCCTCACGCAGCTCTGGTTCCCACTTTATCACTGTTTTCTTAGTCAGCTTCCAGGTGTGAAATCACCATGGAAACGATGCTGCACTCGGGGCCGCGGTAGCGCCACCGATGAAGAAAGATCTGAGCTGCCGTTGAGCTTTGTGAAGTTAAATTGAATCTTGACAAGTAATATATATGTTTAGATTTGGTCAGTTGGGCCAGTGCTAATTTCACTACCGGTCAGTCATTTTCATGTGACAGACGCAGTTGGTAGCGTAACAGTTAGTGCGTTCGCTCTGTGATTGGAAGGTCGTCGTCTCGAATCCCGGACCAGTTAAGGTAGCACTGAGGTACTCATCATCCCCGAGCACTGCTCCCCGGGCACTGGCTATGTCAGCTGCCCAGTGCTCCTTCACGGATGGGTCAGATGGGCCACATTTCGTTGTAGGGGTGTTAAAATGAATCATATATTCGAAGCATCGTGATGCAGACGTGGACGATTCTGCTTCAATGCGGGGGCGGACCGTAAACGATGTTGTAGAAACTGGAGCCACGTTGTCTTGTCTCTCTATGTACATACAGAGATGACAAAGTTTACTTTGAATTGACTCTCGGCTGGTGGTCCGCTCACCCGTCGTGGTCTGTGGTGGGATTGCAGTTGGTCAGTGACATGCAATCCTGTTTCACTACTGAAATCATTTTTTATATATATTCATTTTGTATATATTTTCAAAACATTTCCAGGTTATTTGGGCATCTTTATTCATAATTTAATTTACTGCAAAGTAGGGTCGAGCGATTATCCGCCAGGCTGATTATCGCTGATTATCGAATCGTTGACGTGATAATCGTCATCGAATGGAATCGTGAGAACAGTGAAGGTTTACACCTCTAGCCATTAATGATCACGCAAAGGTCAAACTGGTAAGAAGTCTTTTTTATGACTCTTAATTCATCCTGAATGAACTCAGTGTCTATCTTTCAGAAGAAATAGCTGAGATACGGACTACGGGAGGCATAAAATCATTGGGTCTGAACCAGACGTCCAGATTGCTGTTTATTTTCCCTCCCGTCCCAAGCGTCCACACTTTTAAAAACATTCTGCGAGAAGGCACAATCGGATTGCATCATCGTTGTGTAGCTTACTTGGCATTTGCTCCCACATTTGCCTTTGTCAAGTTCCCCACCCGGGCCGTCTCGACTCTAACTGTATTGCTTACGGTTGTTTTTCTTTCTCTTCCTTGCTGCAAAAACAGAGTTTACGCCAGCACTAGGACAGGGAGGCGAGTGTTTTAGGAGGGAGCGCGGCGCAAGCCGGGGCTTAAAATAGCGTCAGAGTTCAATCAGGCGGGAGGATGCGCTTTGCCGCCGAGAGTTCTGGGCCTTTGAGTGTCTCTTACACAATGCAGCTTGCTCAGGCCGAGCTCTCGAGGGCGATGCGATGCAGATCCAGCCTCCGGCTCCTGATGCCAACGCCGCCCTGCCCTGCCCTGCCTTGTCTTGATGTGGTAGGGGGGAAAAAGCAGTGATTCAGCTCGGCTGTGGAGAGAACGCTGAAGTAACAATGCTGGTTTAGGGTTGTTGGTAGTGTCAGGGAAAATTACAACACCAAATTGGGACTTGGATGTGAGTTAGTGGAGATCTGAGTGTGTAGAAGCAGGTTTTTACTGGACAGTAAGGTCAGTAGAGTGAAATATTGTGAAGTATTTTAATTGTGATTTGGGTCTCTACCTGTGCAGAAAAAATTATAAATTTTTCACAAATTTATTGAAAAATTAATGTTTTATAATTTGTGTGTGTATATATATATATATATATATATATATATATATATATATATATATATATATATATATATATATATATATAATAATAATATTGATAATATTGTGTGTGTGTGTGTATATATATATATATATATATATATATATTTATATATATATTAAATGTAATATTTAATATATATTTTTTAATATATAGTTTTTAAAATGTTTATATATTTACATAAAAATACACATACCAAATACACAAAATGTCTGTATATACTGTATATATACTGTGTGTGCCCATGTGTGTGTGTGTGTCTATATATATATATATGTATACACATATAGTATATATTATAAAAAATTATATATACATTTTTATATAATGTACATATAAATACAAATATGTTCAAAACATATACATATATTTTTCTAAACAGTTTATTGTACTTGGTATGTGTATTTTATGTAACTATATAAACCCACTGATTTATTAAAAATACTTTATATAAATATTACATTTATTTATACAATAATAGTAAATATCCAAAAAATATATAAACTATGTGTTTGTGTATATATTGTATATATTTGTATTTATTTGTACATTATATAAAATGTTTGTCATTTTTTACAATTTTATCTCTCTGCGTTTGCCCTTATTTCCTTAGCTTCATTTAATGTCACATACAGCAGTCTCTGATTGGCTATATGTGACCTCCACGGCAAAACCAATTAAACACAGCCATAGCGGAGTTTCGAGAAAAATGACCGTTTATGTTTGCATAGAATTAAAATTTTTGGTTTTTGTTTTTAGTGTTTTGAAACAGTGGAAGGTCTATACTGTACTGTTGTGAATAAATGTCGCTGAAAAAACTTGTCCTTTCATCCTAAAAAGCGGGGACTTTTCTTGGTGAAATTCAATTCAACAGAATGTTAAAAAGTTTCAGTTTGACGCTCCGCTAATATTTCACGCTAAAATCGCAGGTTGACTAGCGTGAAGATATTTCTCCGGAATCCATCTTCGTCTCCCGAGTTCAGTTAACCTAACGCAGGTAGGCTATCCGTGTGTCTGTGAATGCAGCGTAGGCTACCGTAAATACAAGACCGCACCAAGCGTCTGTGAGTGCTACGGCGATAGTCAACTTCAAAGGCAGATTTCTCCGTTTCTCACTTGGCGTGACAGGAGAAACCCGACTCCTTTGAATGTTGATATCTCAGTCATATGTCGTCCCATTCATTCCATATAGGTATTGTTTTGAAACTTGATTTATGCACTTTCATGGAAATGTAATAACTCAATTTTGAAAATTTGCGACAAGCGACTGGTTTTGCCGTGGAGGGTCACATATGTCACACAAGTAGTAGTAGTCAACGCTGAAGCCTCGTTGTCACTCACACCACAAGCAGCGAGAAGCTCCGAGATTTAATTTATTTGGACATAATAATATTTATAGAAAATACGGAGTACATGTTTATAATACATTACAAGCTAGTGGCAGCCTAATCTCATGCTTTTGTCTGTATTCTGGTACTTTTATATTTTTGATGCTTTCATACCTTTGCGTTGGTAACACCGTCGGTACACGTAACAAATCAGGGAGGCAAAGTGTTTGATCAAATTCAGATGAATTGCTTTGGCTTTAGTTGTGTGAGGGTTTGAAGGATTTGTTCTGCCACAGAGGGTAGCTAACACTGAGCGAGAGGTAGTGAGTGAAAGCTTTCAACCCCCAATTACCCGTATGCCAATTGACTAATTATTTAATTGGTTCACTTAGCTTATGTCATTATCGACTTTATGTGTGAATGATTCTGTTGATGTCAGTGTTGGCTACCGTTTCTGACTCTGGAAGGAAAACATGCTTTGGATTGAAGGGATTAACTGTAGCTTAAGAACAGGAGCTGGTTAGACGATGACCTAAATGCATATACAGTCTTTGTTGGCCTGCTCTGCTCCCCCCAAACGAGTGTGTTGAATGGTTGGGAGTGTCGTGTATCTATGTCACTTTTAAAGGTGAACCTACTTTCATGAAATTGCATGTGACTAATTTAGTGAATGCTGTTATTTCTAGGAGTCCAACCACAAAGTGCTATGGAACCTCTTGTAACTGTTCATTGTTATTATTGTGTGTGTGAGAAAGTAGGACTGGTGTGGAACTCGGCTTAGGCCGAAAAGTGTAGCTATAGCAGAGGAAAACGTGTTTTGAACTTTAGGGGTGCTAAAAATGCTACGTAAATTTATGCAGTCTGATTCACTGAGGCGCTAATGAAATGATCCCACTATTTGAACAATAGGGACGCTAAAAATGCTACGTAAATTTATGCAGTCTGATTCACTGAGGCGCTAATGAAATGATCTCACTATTTGAACAATAGGGACGCAAAAAATGCTACGTAAATTGATGCAGTCTGATTCACTGAGGCACTAATGATACAATGCCTCTATTTGAACAGTAGGGGGCGCTAAAACGCTACATAAATTCATGCAGCCTAAATTGTACATGGCTGAAAGTTGGTCAATAAATAGGGAAGGCGTGTTGCTTAGCATGTAATGAGTAGCGTAGTGATCTGCCTATCTAATTTGCATAATATGCTAACTCCTTCTAGGCTGATTGGCTAATTAGAAGAGAGGTGTGAAATGAATCTGCAGATTTGTCCTAATGTCATAATAGAACTTTCTTGTGATATTTTTTTTTCTTTTGCTAATTCTGACTTCTGAGTCACTGACTCCTTTCTTCGACTCTTACTGCATCAGCTGCTTTTGTGCTGGTTTTTGTGATTTTTGCTTGGACCCCTCTCCTTGCCGCTTGCAACTATTTATTATATGTTGGATTACTTAGTATGTCCATGTGTAGTAGCCAGATACTTAATTCCATGTACAGTACAGTTTGGGGCAGTTCAAGTCCCGGACCGGTAAAGGTACCAGTGAGGTACTCATGAGCAGGGTACTGTTCTCAAGCACTGCTCCATGGTCGCTGCCAAAACAGCTGCCTACTTCTCCTTCACGGATGGATCAAATGCAGAGGTCACATTTGGTTGTGGTGCACTGTGTGCTGTGCGTCTGCTGTGGTGCGTTCACAATTACAGATACTCACTTTAAAAAATACTGTGCAAATGTGTCATTTCTTTATTGCTTGCTTCCAAAGAATACTACTGTATAAGAATAGTGTTTACATATATGTTTGCGCATGTTGCAATAAATCACTTTACCTTCCGCCTCATTTTCCTAGGCAAATATAAAGAAATGCAGTGTTCACATCAATGTAAATTAGCATTTCCCGCTGTTAAGCTCATCCTGAGTTCGTCCAACCTGAATATGTGCATATGCTTCTTGTTGAGAGTTAAAACATCTGGCTTCATTATCTAAGCAGTGTAGAGAAAGTTCACCAAAAAGGGTGCAACGTTCACATTATTCACAACAGAAATACTGTAGAAGACCACAGCATATGTTAAAATAAAGCCATTAAACATTCGGGCCTTGGAAACGGAGGATTCTTCCTCGTCCATTGCTCGTCAGGATTTGCCGCACTCTTTCTCGCTATCTCGCCCTCGCAGGCAGATTTACAGCATCGTGTTCCAGCAATCTCCTCCTTCAAGGTGACTCTGTAAGTTTAGCCTCTGCGTTTTATATAAATGCACCAAAAACCCCTCCCATTAGCCACTTATAAAACCCTTTAGCATGAAACAACACAGCCCTCGTTTGTGCTGCACCAGCAGGCGCTTTTCAACACAGGCACCCGCGGGAATCTGTCATTTCAGAAAAGTGGATTTATGGGTAATGCTTAATTAAGCTGCCATTCTGTCCTTGCCTCAGATTGTGCACATGCCCAGATCAGAGTTTGTTTAGAACGGTGGTGGGTTGCATAATTTATTGTTTAATTTCCTTCTGCTAAAATAGTGTAAAAATAATTTTAAAGATAATTCACGATCGCCGTAAGTGGGGGGGGGTGTCAGAGATACTTCCCAGTCTTACACATAATTAAAGCTGTTTGTTTACAAAGTTAATGAAATTGTATCAGAGAAATACACAACTTATTCATTAAAAACTGGTATCGGATCGGTACTCGGGATCGGCCGATCCCCAAAGCCCGAGTATCGGCGTCGGTATCGCTATCGGAACTGAAAACATTTGATCGGTGCATCTTTAATAAATATACGCCAACTCAAATGTGGCTAAAGATAAAAGCTGAGATCCCCTCCTTGCATTGGTTGACAGGAAATCATATTAGACCTTGAAGACTCCAAAACACAGCTTGGAGCGACCACATATAAACGCTTAATCTGGTTACCAGCTAAAACCGTCATGCTGGGGGCCGGCTGTTCCTTTCAGTAGGGTGGTACGTGGCTGGGCGCTGACTTTTCCATTACACGTGTCCGTAGAGGAGCGTTATTATTCCAATATTTCTTCTTCATCAGCCTGTATTGTTTATCTGTGAGTCAGTCCCATGGGGGACGCTGTCACTGCTTTAACTGTTTATTCCTGCTGGGAGCTTTAATCAGTTTATGATGTCTGATGGATAGTGTTGTGTCTGGTCTGTTGCTATAAATATTGGGGGATGTAACGATACATCGATCTACATTAGTACATGATCAATGATCAGCGAGCACACAGCATCAATCCGAAATGAAATCACAGATCAGACACCACACTAGGGATGCACACACAATTGGCCGAGGCCGAGGTCTGATATTTTAATGCTTGCATCGACCGATACCGATACCAATAAACGAGTGCAAAGCATTTCGAGCAACATTTTAAGTGTTCCGCCCTATGTAGTGTACCAAGTCAAATGGGGCGTGTGTGACCCTCCACGTGCACTACCTAGTGCGTAGAGAGCCGTTAAGCTACCCCGGCAGTTTCCTGAGATGCATACTAGTTTCACATTTTAGATGTTTGCATTTTACATTTTCAGATTGTGACATTTTTATATTATTAGATTTTTACATTTTAGATTTTCAAATTTTTAGATTTTGATTAAATTAAGTAAATTTAGCACATAGAAAAGTATGGTACGAGTGCCTTAGGTAGCATACTATTAAGTGCAGCAGTACACGGCTCAGGACACAGCCCATGCGAGCTCACATTCACTAAGTGAGGCAAACATGCAATTTAGGTAGTTTAAAAAGTTTTCACGTGTGCATGCAGAGCTGAGTGCGTAAAGACGAGAGTTTGCTCACAAACGTTCCACTGCATGCTCAGAATTTTGGTGCAAAATGGCTCCATACATTTTAAGACAGAAGGCGGAAGCCGTATAAAATTCTGCCTCGCACTTTGGGCATGCCTGGCACAAGCGCTACCATTTAATGCGTCACAAGTCTGCTTGTCTGGTGTTGTTGACCACTTGCAGATCCGGTGGATGTGGGATGCGGGGGAGTTGCTGCAGAAATCTACTGTAAAAACGCCGTTTGTTGAAAGATTTCTGTAAAAAGTAACCACAGACAGGGAGGTTTCCCGCTAACGGCAAAGTTACTATTCCGAATAGTGACGTCACGACGGAAGAGAAGTCACCTGTTTAACCAACACGGAACTAATGTTGCACATAAGGTCTGTTAACACCCTGATTATAAATCATTCATAACGCTTTATAAGTGGCGTCTTATTGTAAAGTGGTATCATAAAATGTTTCCTAAAATAGACATTGATATAAACAGTTTTGTTTGGAATCTGGAATCAAATATGACGCATAGATTACAGAACAATTATAAAATTAAAATTTTACATGAGCACATAGTGATAAATTGTACAACTAGGGATAGTGACACTTTAGATTTGGTTTCTTAATTTTTTCCAGCGTTGTACAACATGCAACTTTATTCTGGATCCTTATTTTTAAATACTGCATATTTAACCTGTTAAGCCCTGAGACTGTTTTACAGATTTTTGCTGTAAAAAAGATACCCAAAAGAAAATGTGTATATGTGACGGCAAAACCGGTCGCTTGTCGCAACGGAGGTTTCTGAGAAAAACAAGCGTTTATGTTGCGTGGGGTAAAATTTTGGATTTTTTGTTTTTAGTATTTTGAAACAGTGGAAGGTCTATACTGTACTGCTGTGAATAAATTTGGCTGAAAAACTTACCCTTTCCATCCTAAAAACGTGACTTTCTTGAGGTGAGGAAATCAATTCCAGCAGAATGTTAAAAGTTTCTGTTTTGACCGCTCTACTTCAATATTTACGGTAAATCCACTCGTTGACTAGCGTGAAGATATTTCTCCGGAATCCATCTTCGTCTCCCGAGTTCAGTTAACCTAACGCAGGTAAACTATCCGTGTGGCTGTGAATGCAGCGTAGGCTACCGTAAATGCAAACGTAGCCGCGACCGCACCAAGCTTCTGTGAGCGCTACGGCGATAGTCAACTTCAAAGGCAGATTTCTCCGTTTCTCACTTGGCGTGACAGGAGAAACCCGACTCCTTTGAATGTTGATATCTCAGTCATATGTTGTCCCATTCATTCCATATAGGTATCGTTTTGAAACTTGATTTATGCACTTTCATGAAAATGTAATAACTCAATTTTGAAAATTTGCGACAAGCGACTGGTTTTGCCATGGAGGGTCACATATCTCAGAAAGTACAATGTCTATTTTTATGCTTTTGGTATCATTATAAAGGTAACACTTGTGAGATTACTGTGGATCAGCATACACGTTACTGGGTCAGAATAAAGGAAGATGCAACACAGCAGAACATGGGGAAAAAAATCATGTTCGCCAAAAAAATACATATTATCTGCGTAATCTGTGAGTCTGGGCTTTCATATGATATACGGTATGCATAGTTAGCCATAGTAGTATAGATTTTACAGCCGTATTTCTTCCTCGTAGATGCAGTGTTTTTGTTCTTTGTTTATTTATGTATTTGGTGTTGGAATTGTGTTGTTTAGGTGGAATTTGTTTGCGATTTTTTTACATAAGATTCTTTCGGCGATGTTGGTGTGCCGCATGCATATGCTTGTTTATGTTTAACGACTATTTAAAGCCTTCCCGTTCTGCCCCCGGTACCGGGGACGATCGGGCTCAAGCCGTTAAGATTATAAACCAGTGGCCCGGTAGCTGCTCGCTGTTCCATCCGTCCTGTCTGTGTTTGATGTGAGTTACGTTAAACGTACGGTGGAGCGGTGTGAACGGTATGTTAACCTGTTCCCGGGGTCGGGTTTCTCGCAGCGGTAACGTGAGAGCGTGTGTGTTGAGGCCGGTGTTCAGTTGCCTGTGCTGGTAACAGGAGCGTCTGAGGGAGATGAACAAAGCAAGAGGCCGTGGTTGTCTTTCACCACGAGCTGCCTGCCGCAAAAGCAATTAGTCTCTCGGGTATGCTGAGAACCAGACAATTTAAAAGACAGATTTGGGGCTTAAGTTTCCAGCTTGCAAATGTCGAAGTCATGCTTTAACAGCACTTACTTTCACAGGAAGTTTGAGCTTTTACATTCTTAACGTCGTTAAAGGATTAACTGGTTGTTGGTTGGTTGATTAGTTGGGCAAACACACCTTTTCTGACCGCTGCTCCTCCTACACTTTTTGTGCCAGAAACTTCATTCCAACTCTAAAACATGTGGCCGCTTATATACACGTTTTTGACACGTGCACTCGTTCGCGAGGTCTGTCCATTTTTTCATCAATTTTTCCCCCCATAGACTAACATGGAGCGCAAATTTCGACGCTTTACTGCACAACCGCTGTCCTTCACAAAACCACGAAATTCGAGGTGATTCGAGTTCCCACGGGGCTCTTCGCATATCTGTAAGAGTCATGCCCCCCACTCGTCTTTTTTCATCCTTTTTTTTCTGTTTGTTTTTTTCCATAAAAATACATGGGATTTGGGCCTCGAAAGCTTTGTTTTCACACGACAGTCAACACGGTTCCACCTCCAACCACCTCACTGAACACATACGTCAATGTTTTCACCCACACTCGTCTTTTTCTTGCTTTTATCATCCCTCGTTCTTTCCCCATTCACTTCAATGCATTTTGATCAGCGTCTTTCCACTCGGCCAGTTTTCGTGGCACAGCTACAAAACTTGAGCAAATCACACTAGCGTTTTCTTGTGGAAATGCATCTCTAGTTCATTTTATTATTGTTGTCAACTTATGATCATTTTAAATCTCATATTTCTAAAAACTTCACAATAAAATGCACGGTTACCGTATAACTAAGGGGAGGTGGTAGTGTAACGTTTAGGGAGTCGGCCCCATGATCGTCGGGTCATCGGTTCAAGTCCCGAAAATTAAAGGTACCACTGAGATACTCATGAGCAAGGCACCGTCTCCAAGCTTTGCTCTCCGGACGCAGCCAAACAGCTGCCCACTGCTTCTTCACAGATGGGTCACATGCTGTTCTATGAAGTTTCCAAACCACAGCTTGTTGTGACCCGTCGTCCAGTCACATACATCAGCTGGTTTTTATAGACATGCACAAGATTAAGTTTAAATGATAAAGAAGGCACAGTGTTTACTAACATTAAGTACAGTGTTAGATTTTTACATATTAGAGTTTTACATTTTTAGATTTTTACATTAGATTTTTATATTTTAGTTTTGTATTTTTAGATTTTTACATTTTAGAGTTTTACATTTTTAGATTTTAGTTTTATATTTTTACATCTTAGATTTTTATATTTTAGTTTTACATTATTAGATTTTTACATTCTAGAGTTTTAGATTTTTATATTTTACATTTTAGCTTTTTATATTTTAGAGTTTAACATTATTAGATTTTTACATTTTAGCTTTTTATATTTTAGTTTTACATTATTAGATTTTTACATTTTATATTTTTATATTTTAGTTTTATATTTTAGAGTTTTACATTTTTTAATTTTTACATTTTAGATGTTTGCATTTTAGATTTTGACTTTTTATTTTTACATTTTAGATTTGTATATTTTAGTTATAAATTTTTAGATTTTTACATTTTAGGGTTTTGCCATTTTTAATTTTTACATTTTAGATGTTTACAGTTTACATTTTTAGATTTTGTCATTTTTTATTCTTACATTATTGGATCTTCAAATTTTTAGATTTTGATTAAATCAGCTAAATCTAGATTAAAAATTGATTTACATTTTTCTTCCTGTCTCTTTGTACTTGTATATAGCAGAGATGTCAGTAAAGTTTACTTTGACTTGACGTTGACTTACTGATTGCTTTAAGAATTATTTTTTCTTCATTGTTAGGTTTAGTATCACAGTACGCCATCACTAATGATCTTAGGCATTTAAAAGAAAGACATTTTGCTTTTTTGAACTGCTCCCAAAAAGAGAATTTAGTAGTTTGGCACCATTTTACTCAAAGTTCTGATGACCGTAGAGGGTTGGCTTGATACTGAGCCTAACACTCACCGTAACGTCTTAGTTTTAGTAATGATTTAGTAATTAATGTTTATTTTGATTAATTATTGATCAGTGAGTAATCTTTTATCTTAAACTGAATAAAGTTCATAAAGGGACAGTTTCTCAGTGTAAGATTAAGCCTAACCCTGGACTAATTTTGACTTTCAGTGGTAAATCTCCATTAGTATTGCAACTTAGTCCAAGACTAGGCTTAATCCATGTTCAAGAAACCAGCCCAAAGTGTCCTACAGGACCAGCGTTGCTGTTTATAGGACTGGCACCAACATACCTCTGTGCTTGCTATTGTTATGGTTGATATGTAGAGTTGCCTTTTTGTTTTATTTCTGATGCAAATGTCAATTTAATTTAAAGGTGTGGAGTCTGAAGTTGGAACAGGAAGTTGAGAAGAATAAAATCTTATCCGAGGCTCTGCAGAAGCTGGCAACTGAGCGTTACAAACTCAAGCAGTCGCTCGCTAGCGGCAGGACGTCTCCGAGCCTCAGCGCGCTGACCGAGGATGAGGACGAGTTCTATGATGCTGTCTCTGGTGAGTGAACACCAACGTGGAGGATTCAACAACGACTCAACACTTTCGCATTGTCACAAAACATTCTGGAAAATCTTTGTTGTTTATTGCTTTAAATATGAAAATTCAATAAAGGTTTTTTTGAGAGAGACTTCCAACTTTTTTTTGATTGCACCGACCTAAAACGAGCCTCCACAAAAAATTATGTTTGCTCTAACAGAATACTTAATTTTTCTGTCAAGAGAGTAGAGCTAACTTTTAATGACATGTTTAACAATGTCACAAACATCTTGTGCCTTTTACTGACATCTAGACTGGACAGTATGTTTATGAAATCTGAAATTGGTGCAGTGGTGCTAAAACGATTATTTTGTTTATCGATTAATCTGACGGTTATTTTTTTCAATTAATCAATTATTAATCGGATAAAAAGGGAGAGAAAACTATTTCATTTCCAGAATTTTTTAATAAACCAAACTGCCTATTTCTATTTTTCTATATTTATTTTTTACTCTTTAACATTATAAAATCTGGAAAAAAAATCTGATTAATTGAAAATGAAATATTGAAGTTTTGGCCATTTTTTATCCAATTTGGACTCATTTTGGACGATAACTCATTTTTGACTCATTTCTGGGAGAGAACTACATTTTTGCGCAAGATGTTGTTCCACATGAGAGTCGCATCACAATAACGTGGTGGACTCAGGTCGGAATAATCACTGAAAATATCAAGTAAATGTGTGTAATGTGAGTAGAACGCTGGTTGTTGTTATTTATCAGCTATAAATGAGTTTTGTCTGTAATAAATGGGAAGATTTGACTGAACTGGACGCTTTAGTGAATGACTTCCCTGAGAGAGTCGTGCGTGCTAACAAACCGCGTGTGTTTACATCGAGTAAAATTTTGGATTTTTTGTTTTTAGTGTTTTGAAACAGTGGAAGGTCTATACTGTACTGTTGTGAATAAATTTGGCTGAAAAACTTACCCTTTCCATCCTAAAAACGTGACTTTCTTGAGGTGAGGAATTCAATTCCAGCAGAATGTTAAAAGTTTCTGTTTTGACCGCTCTACTTCAATATTTAC